>JACCPG010008732.1:0-26933 GCA_016069955.1 Drepana arcuata
TAGGTAATACCCACACACCCACTTTCCGCCAGAGGTATATTAGGTGCCAACGTGACAGATGGCGAGTCCATCGCCGTTACTCAAGCACGACTATACATACGCCTTTGAATTTCTTCTCAGACATATGCAGGTTGCCTCACGATGTTTTCCTTCACCGTTAAGCTCGTGGTGTGACTAATCACTGTACTTAAGTTCAGAAAAAACTGAGTGGTACAGTCGGGATTCGAACTTGCGACCTTTGCGTCGCAGGCAACTGCTCGAACCACTCGGCCACCACGGCTTCTATATAAAAAGAATAAGAATATATGTTTCTAAGCTAAGTAGGTAACAGGCCGGAAACACGACAGACGCCGGCGGCGATACTCAATAATCAACCTAAATGCACTTCGTTATAGCGTTTAAAACTTGATTTGATGTACGAAGAACTACTATCGGAATTTGTCGATTTGACCCTCTGTATTTATATTTTTCAAATATGTGTAGATATTACCAAACTGGTATTATCTATACATAATGCATGTTTGCTACCAGAAAATCATTTGCAGGTTTGGCTCTGCGCGGTTTCAAAGGAGTTTCCTTCGGCGAACGCTCAGGTTGTCGAATGAGCTCCCCGTTGAGGTTTTCCCTGGAGAGTACAGCATGGAGTTCTTCAAGAAGGGTGTGAAAAGATTCCTGCAGGGTCGGCAACGCGCGATACCCCTGGTTTTGCAAGCGCCCATAGGCGGCGGTAGCCGTTTACCATCAAGCGGGTTGCTTGCTTGCCAACCATGTGGTATAAAAAAATCCTTATAAATTTCGAGTTTTCAATATTAGTAGGAAGTACGATATTAGTGGTATCTAAGGCAGGAGGAAAGCTTAACTAGTTTCACGGTAGCAACCTAGTTCCTCAAAGTTAAGTTTGTAATTTACCTACGTTCGACGGGGAAGTGGGTACGAAACTTGTGTGTATCTTGTGAGCATCCATGTTTCCGAATAACGTTTTGGTAACATAGTTAAGAACGAAGATAGTGTGGTTACTAGCTCTAAGTATTACGCAGTGCTCATACATTACTAGAGCAAACTTGCTCAACTATCTTCCGTACATTCGACGACCGCTTGGTCTAGTGGTCTGAGCTGCTGACTTGAGGTCGCGGGTTCGAATCCCGCTGAGGGCAGGTATTTGTGTGATAAACACGAGTATTTGTACCGTAGTCTTGTATGTCCTATGTATTTATGTATAACTATATAAGAAAATATATCATTGTGCCCACGCACACTACAATTAAAAGAGTCAGCTCATTTTCCTGGCATCCCGCGACCCCCTCGACTAGAAATTGGTGGGGCGCGCCTTTGTGGATGGCACTAGCTATACCGATAATATTTGGAAGGTTATACACTTGCACTATTAACTATAGGTAAGAATAATTGGGCGCTTCTTCGTGGTTGGCACTAACTACACCTACCGACAACGAATTGACTTTAATTTTTGTCAGTCATCATTTTCAACATCATACGTTTTGACAGGTGAGGTATAATGTATTCTTAGACACTTTATTCTGAGTAGCAATAGGTAGCAATTAAGTCCTATAGATCTCAACATCGTTATAGGTACCACAGTCTAAACGCTGCTTCGACTTTATTAAGGAGTTCAATATGTCAAATGTAGTTGTCATTGTTATGTCATTTTGACAGTTTAAAACTTGACGTTAATTTCCCTTCTTTGTAATAAGCACAAATATGCAATTTCTAAAGGATGAAACTCAAAATTGTATATCAATTGTAGAATATAATACATCGTCACGCCTACCAACCAGGGGGTTCCGAAGGGGAAGGCAGGGGTGTGGGTAAAGAAGTGACTTTCTTTAAATGCCACAAATGTAAATTAGTAAAATGATAAATTCTAAATTTAATATTGATATATTTTTTCTCCGTTTCATAAAAAAAACCTTACTGTCTTATTCAAAGCTTGTACAAAGTTTTAGTTTTTTATATCTATGCATTAAGTACGTTAGCAAAAAACGTTGTTTGTTGAAAGCGATAGGTTCCGAAACTATTTCAAGAGATAACATTTATGACTTTAAGTTCTTCAATAAAGGGTTGGACATTTTCAATATTTTGTAAATATTGTTATCGTTGTATTTATTGTGGAATGTTAGTGCCATATTGTGCAAAATGTATTGATCAATGGTGCATGCTAAATATAATAACATTTTAAAATGTATTCGACTATAAGGACTAGTAGCCATGTCGAATTAATAATGTCTAAAAAAAATATAATGTTTAAGGCTTTTATTAGGTAAGAATTGCTTAGCTCCCAAATGCCGCAAAGCCGCCCAAGTACAATGTCTGATGGAAATTCGTTGATTAAGTTGGTGTGAGACAAAATAAGATGATAAAAGCGAAAGTCGTCAATCACGCGACGTAGGAGCCGGCGATGCGTGGCGTTGAAGGCCAACACACAAAATACATCCTCAACACGCCCTTATAGTGAGTAGCACAGAGTTCAGATAAGAATAACATACGCATTGTAAAATGTTTGGCATACATTACAATAAGTTTGTCATGTTGTTGGCTTACATATAACCTGTTAGGGGAATTAATATTAAAAAATGACTTTTGTTTGTTACACAGATTTTAGCTTATCTCAGTACCGACTTATACGACGACATATTCTGTATGTTTATTGGGGAAGCTAATTAAATCATTACTTAATATATAGCCATGGTGGCCGAGGGGTTCGAATAGTTGCCTGCGACACATAGATCGCAAGTTCGAATCCCGACTGTACCAATGTGTTTTTCTGAATTTAAGTACAGTGAATAGTCACACCTCGAGCATTACAGGGAAGGAAAATATCGAGAGGAAACCTACGCATACGTCTGAGAAGCAATTCAATGGCGCAGCAATTCAAAAACGTATTGTTCTCAGCTGGTCTTGATTGTAAGTTCTCTATACTACCGATTCATATCCTCGAGCCATCCTTGAAGCATCCGGAAGCGGAAGGAAGAAATGTATCATCACCCTTCTCCGTCGGACAATATATTAAGGTGCCAACAAGATAGATAGCGAGTTAGGTCGCAGGTTCTCAAATTCTTAAATGGAGGTTCCCTTCACCATAAGCCACCAACTCTCTTGGTGTGATTAATTACAGGACGTGAGTTAATAAAAACTCAATGGTATAGTCGAATATCATTGCTCTTGAAATATGTGAAAAATATACATACATACATACATATCATCACGCCAAGTCCCTAACGGGGTAGGCAGAGAGTATAGAGCGCCAGTTTTCTCTAGACTTACATACCTCTTTCGCTTCGTCCACATTCATCAGTCTCTTCATACATGCTCGTCGGTTTCGAGTACTCTTAACGTTCCCGTCCTTCCGAGTCCGATCTATTTGATCCAGGTAGTTGGAACGTGGCCTTCCTCTGCCTCTTCTTGCACACACTTTTGCTTTGTATATCTGTTTCGTCAATCTTTCTCCACTCATCCTTTCTATGTGTCCAAACCAACGTAACATGCCTTTCTTCATCTTTACAATCACGCCCTCATTCACGCCAGTTGATTTGCGAATCTCTTCATTGCGGATTCGATCTAATATCGTTTCGCCGCACATTTTTCGAAGAGATCGCATCTCGATTGCATTCAAGCTATTTTCATACTTCCTCTGACATACCCAGGATTCGCTGCCATACAATAATTATTTGAAGTATTTCAGTGGTTTAGTCATTACGAGGTAATTTACTAAGAAATAATTCCAGTCCATAACTCCTTGAACAAGAGTACATACTCGAAACCTGCGAGCATGTATAAAGAGACCGACAAAGTTAGATGAAGCGAAAGAAAAAGAAAAAGCGCTCTCTCCCAACTAATGAGGGGCTCGGCATGAAGATCTGTATGTAGGTACGTATGTACAGTCATGCTCGAGTTACTATATGATACGTTGGCACTAAGTACATCTGCCTACCTCGTGGGTTATAATAGATTTGTGAGAAGTCGTGAAGTTTGTTAGCCTAAGAAAAGCAACCGCAGTATCGACCAAGCGCGTACATCTATCGAAATACGAAAAAAAGTATTTACAAAATGCGTTGAAGTCTTTTACGGGCGTTCTACGTCACACGAAGGTCACACACGGTGTTGCCACAAGGCATATCCCATGCAAAATGGCACAAACTCAATATAAATAACAATATATTTATAGATACACTTCCTTAATTGTACCAACTAAGACAATGTGTGAAGTGTTTAACTGTTGCGTTAACTTATCAATTAACTAAAATATTTGTCATTATAACTCTAGGCCTAGGTAGACCTAGGCGGACGTTTCTAGACCAAATTAGGGACGTCTTGAAAAAAGGTCAGGTCAAGAGTACCCTAAACCGAAGAGCATGTATGAAGCGAATAATGAAAGTGGACGAAGCGAAAGAAGTATGTAAGGATCGTAGCAAGTGGAAAGAAGTGGTCTCTGCCTACCCCTACGGGAAAGAGGCGTGATTATATGTATGAATGTATGTATGTAACTCTAGGCTTATATTCTTCGGATATCGCCTAAGAACATATTACGTACAGATGTAAATATTAAATCGACCGAACAGTCAAGGACGGGAACGTCAAGAAGAGTACTCGAAACCGGCGAGCGTGTACGAGTAAAAACCACATGACAATAGGTCCAGTATTTTTGTAGCCAGACGAGTTGGGACTTTCATTTATAATATTAAGTTATATATACTTAATAAAAACAAAATTAGGAACAGCTCTAAGACCGGAACGTCAAGAGTACTCGAAACCGACGAGCATGTATGAAGAGACTGATGAATGTGGACGAAGCGAAAGCAGTATGTAAGTCTAGAGAGAACTGGCGCTCTATACTCTCTGACTACCTACTGTATAATGTATAATGCAATAAATATGTATATATATGAATATGAATATATGGACTCGGCGTGATAATATGTATGTATGTTAGTACATTAGAGACTAAGGTAGAGTTTCATCACATAAACATCAACCCCCAGCAGGAATCAAAGTCGTGACCCAAAAACTTCACCTAAATAACTGGATTTGTTTACACACCTATGTAGGTGTTAACTACACTGTTAACACCAAAAGCTTAAGGGAAGCATGTAGAGGAGACTTACACACGTTTGAGAAGAAATTTAAAGACGTTCGCTCGGACGGACGCTCAAGGACGGGAACGACAAGAGTACTCGAAACCGACGAGCATGTATGAAGAGACTGATAAATTTGGACGAAGCCAAAGAGGTTTGTAAGTCAAGATAGAACTGGCGCTCTATACTCTCTGCCTACCCCGTTAGGGACTCGACGTGATGATGTGATGATGATGATTTTTACTTTAGACAGCTAGTATATTGAGTTAGCCATTACGCTACTACCCATCACGGAGCGATCAACACGGGTGAAGCCACGCGGCACAACTTTATCAGTTAATGAAAATAGATTACAATGTCGTTTAGCGGTCGCCCATGTAACCACAAAACCATACATTGTGAATTATAAACAACGTATTGTTAACCTTTTGTAGTTACACTGCCTGGATAGGAGTATTTTTTCCAGAACGATAGAACAGCAGGCTAAAATACTGAACCGATTTCATGAAATGAGTTCTTCACTCCTTAATATCAATAATCCAAGAACTCTAAGTATAAAGCGTAATAATAATAATATATCCTCACGCCTTCCCAGAAGGGTCCGCGAAGGGGTAGGCAGAGGTGTATAGGTAATACCCACACACCCACATTCCGCCAGAGGTACATTAGGTGCCAAAGTGACAGATGTGTGTGTTCAGAATAATATGTCTAGACAGTAGACATATCTACGAAACTAACTCTCAAGTACTAAGATCAATCGGACATAGGAACGTCAAGAGTACTCGAAACCAGCGACCATGGAAAAATTCAAAAATATGAATGAAGAGTATGAGGTTTGAAGACTATACATACATATTACGCCGTGAAATTAAAAAGCACAAATGATTATTATTAGTACAAATACGACTATCTGTAATTCTGTATGATACAAAATTTCGCATTGTTTTATAACGACTCCGTGGCGCAACGGTAGCGCGTCTGACTCCAGATCAGAAGGTTGCGTGTTCAAATCACGTCGGGGTCATGTTGTCTTTTTTACATTTTTAATTCAAATAAAATTGGTGAACATTATTTCATTTATATATATATACATATTTCTTATCAGATCATCTCCATAAGCATGGCAAACGCAAATATATATTCAGTATTTTATATGGTTTACATTATAGAGTGAAAGAGGTCTTAATTCTAATCAATACTATTGTAATTCCAGAAAGTTTATACAATATTCTTGTTCTCCGTAGTTATAAATTAATTGCATTTTAATGCATACTTATTGCAAATTAATTTCCACATCGCAAAGCTAATCGAATAAACGAATTATCTAATCAAGGCTGATTCTTTTGCAACTATAGTAACGAACTAAATTAACTAGGTATTATATAAATTAACCTAGGTTATACTAGAAAAGGCACTTTTATTCGATTTCGAGTCATAAGTGCCTGTACCTTCACAATTGTACCGATAGATGGTGCTGCGCTCATGTTGTAGTGGTTTTTTCTATTTTAGTTTTCAGCCGATAGAAGCTAGGCGGTACAGCAATTCATGTACTTACATATTTACAAGAATGTCGTATAACATATAATATAAAATATATGTTCATAACACGTAGAAATAGGATAAAACGCGAGCAACATCCCGTGAAACTTACATAAAATACCGAAAAGCCCTAAACGTACAAAACCTTACAGCCAATTAAATTAGATACACAAAAATTACGTAACACTACCGACAAAATATTCAGTGCTACATTTGTTAAGGAAAAATATAGTTTAAAAAATAATCTTGGACCACTAGCGCCATCTATTGACAACGTGTTAATTCTGTTGACAACTATACCTACTTGTCATAACAAACAGTGACTCCATCTATGATTTTTTGCTATGAATGCTAAAGTTTATGAAAATGTAAGGATGTTACTCATTCTCGCCAGAACGGCTTATTTGCTGTTCATTAGCGAATTTTAGGCGAGCTTACTCCCGGAGCACAATTTATATATTAAATAAAGCACTTACCTTTATTACTTGCAGCTCAGCTTCTCGACGTTATTATACACATGGTAATTACTACAATAGCCGTGGTGGCCGAGTGGTTCGAGCAGTTGCCTGCGACGCAAAGGTCGCAAGTTCGAATCCCGACTGTACCAATGAGTTTTTTCTGAACCTAAGTACAGTGATTAGTCACACCACGAGCTTTACGGTGAAGGAAAACATCGAGAGGAAACCTGCATACGTCTGAGAAGAAATTCAAAGGCGGTATGTATAGCCGTGCTTGAGTAACGGCGATGGACTCGCCATCTGTCACGTTGGCACCTAATATACCTCTGGCGGAAAGTGGGTGTGTGGATATTACCTATACACCTCTGCCTACCCCTTCGGGGACCCTTGTTGGAAGGCGTGAGGATATATTATTATTATTAGTTACTACAATATGTAGATACAAACTAATACCAGTTCAATTTAGGCAGTCCATGACGGTATAAAGACACTGATGAATGCGGATATAAAGAAAGTGCTCTGTTAGTCTAGACCTGATACTCTTTTCTCTGCTTATCCCTAGATAGACATGTCACAATCGATGTATGTATGACGTCATAACTTAGCAAAATCCTAGATTTTCAGGTGATGCATATTAACTTGTATATCAAGATGATATTATTTTCATTAAGAAAAGTGCGATACTGATAATAAAAGATGGAATACTATTGCTATAAGGGTTAACATTTTAAGTAGATGGAGAAATATGTTTTGTCTTCACACTTCATACATAGAGTCGATAATTAATTAAATAGTTATATTATGTACTACTATACGTGTATATTACAATCAGTATGCTGTTTAGACATAGTATTAAAAAAAAGTGCTACTTCAAGCAAATAAAGCTTACCTTAAAATGTTGGTGAGCAGCCTGCTCCTCTGCCTCAAATTTATGTTTGATATTCTCTATGCGCATGCTCTTCAGGACACCCGCCACTTCGATCCTAGAGCCAAATTGAAATATAAAGTGTAAGTAAATAAAAATACATAACTTAATGAAAGCTTTCAAAAAGAATCTGCCCGTTTTTGCTGATCTCATTGATGCTCGGATCCTATTGGTCCTAGCGGAGTGTTATATAGCCTATATTTTTTCTAGATTAATGGGCAAGCTAATACTAACTTTTCAAATCTAGTATTAGTTAGCCTATTAATCAAATCATTTTTCAATCTTCCATTATCTAATAATTTTTCAATGCTAACCAGTAGTAATTTTTTTGTTTATAGCTTTTTTTACTAGCTGTACCTTAGTAGAAGGATAATATAGTCTTTAGTCTTCCTCAATAACCTGTCTATCTAATGCAAAGAGACTTCTTTGAATCGGATTAGTAGTTCCCAAGATTTGTGAATTAAATCAAACTCTTCAGTTTTATAATATTACATACATACATACATATCATCACGCCAAGTCCCTAACGGGGTAGGCAGAGAGTATAGAGCGCCAGTTCTCTCTAGACTTACATACCTCTTTCGCTTCGTCCACATTCATCAGTCTCTTCATACATGCTCGTCGGTTTCGAGTACTCTTAACGTTCCCGTCTTTGAGAGTCCGATCTATTTGATCCAGGTAGTTGGAACGTGGCCTTCCTCTGCCTCTTCTTGGACACACTTTTGCTTTGTATATCTGTTTCGTCAATCTTTCTTCGCTCATCCTTTCTATGTGTCCATACCAACGTAACATGCCTTTCTTCATCTTTACAATCACGCCCTCATTAACGCCACTTGATTTGCAAAACTCTTCATTGCGGATTCGATCTAATATCGTTACTCCGCACATTTTTCGAAGAGATCGCATCTCAACTGCATTCAAGCTATTTTCATACTTCCTCTGACATACCCAGGATTCGCTGCCATACAAAAAGGTAGGTACCAATATCGCGTTGTGGACAGCAACTCGAGCATTCTTGCTCAGACTTTTACTGCCCATCAACGCCGACATGGCTCCATTCACTTATTCCATCCATATTCCATCATATTATTTCCGGCAGTTATCCTTCTTTCAATATCTTTTTCATACTTTCCATCTCGTGTGAACATGCTTCCTAGATATACAAATTCATTCACTTGCTCTAGAATTTGCCCATTTACCGATAGAGCACACTCGGTTACTTGTTCATCTCTTTCGAATACCAGAACCTTAGTCTTGCCAGTATTAGTATAGATTAACATGATTACCTAATTCTCATATTCTCCTGTAGGGTCCGGAGTGGACCCAGGTACTCCTGTGAGCGGCCTCCCCTCACTTCTGCTAGCTGGTGGTCCACCTGCTTCACTCGCTCAAAGTACAGTTGCTCACGCAGAACTGTGAACTGCCTTTCCAGATTTGCTGTAATTAATAGAGGAACTGTTACATGACTAAGCAATGTAATTGCAATTTAAGATATGTTCATATATATATATCCTCACGCCTTCCCACAAGGGTCCCCGAAGGGGTAGGCAGAGGTGTATAGGTAATACCCACACACCCACTTTCCGCCAGGCAGATTAGGTGCCAACGTGACAGATGGCGAGTCCATCGCCGTTACTCAGGCACGGCTATACATACGCCTTTGAATTTTTTCTCAGACGTATGCAGGTTTCCTCTCGATGTTTTCCTTCACCGTAAAGCTCGTGGTGTGAATAATCACTGTATTTAAGTTCAGAAAAACTCATTGGTACAGTCGGGATTCGAACTTGCGACCTTTGCGTCGCAGGCAACTGCTCGAACCACTCGGCCACCACGGCTTGTTCATATATATAAAAGAAAATCATTTTAAAGGAGTCATAATTCCATATACATGACTCAGTATCCATTTTTATTTAGGTGTGTGACAGTGGAGATTGTTGATAAATGGATAAATGGTAAAATGTACACAAGTTTCTTTAGAAAAAAAGTTATTAAGTACTACTAGAGTTTGCGCAGCTCCATTCCACACAAGCAAAATTAGAAAGTAAACAAAAAAGTACAAGCAGTGCCAATATACATAATACTACTTAAAAAAAATGTAGAAAGCCCCATAATAATATAATTAGCCTCAACCCAACCTCAAGCCGCAACCATAAAAAATATTTAAGGCATTGGAAATATTGAAACCCTTTTACTTGTAGTATAAGACAATGGGTAAAGAAATAAATATGATCTGCCAATAAATTTCAATTTTAGGTGTAGGACCAATAATAATAATAAATAATAATATCCTCACGCCTTCCCACAAGGGTCCCCGAAGGGGTAGGAAGAAGTGTATAAGTAATACCCACACACCCACTTTCCGCCAGAGGTATATTAGGTGCCAACATGACAGATGGCGAGTGCATCGCCATTACTCCAGCACGACTATACATACGCCTTTGAATGTCTTCTCAGACATTTGCAGGCTTCCTCTCTTAATAAATAGACCAATAATAAATAGTTAAAAAGGGTTGCATAAACCTTTTGGGTATGGATATCAACAATCTCTATAACACTAGGTCATTTGCACTTCTAAGACATGGAAGAGACAATTTCAAAATCAATTGACAACTTGACAACTGAGAACACTTACTTCTATTCAAATTGGTATGATAACACAATTTTGTCTTGGTATAACTCTAAGACAAAATATCTAAGATGACTTTAATCGTAAGTAATGGAACAAAACAATACATTCCAAAAAATCTACAGCCAACAAACCTTATTATTTATATTGTTTTAAGTACACAAACATTAAGCATTGTTGAAGTATAGTAAATGCATAAATATTAATATTCTAACAGGGTGAACTAGTTCAGCTCTACAATATATTGCAAAGAAGCATTATAAATAGCGAGAAGCAACCTCCAAAACTATTTAAAATTAGATTGTTTTCGTTAACCCACTTATTGTTTTGTAAACATAACCTCAAAATACGTACCCAAGTTATCAAGGCACTCGTTGCGCCGTCGCTCACATTCACTCTCGTCCATCTCGGAGGAATCATCGGAGTCCGGCTCATCAGCCTCTTCTGCACTGGAGTCCCTGTCAGGCCCTCCAGAGGAACCCGCAGACCTCTCAGTATCACCCCCAGACATTTCTCCGTCACCATCACTATCACCTTCCACTTTCATCGACGGCATTATGGCAGACTTAACGCCAAATATGATACAAAGTGAATGGATACAACATAAACCTTTTCTGGGGATTTGTTATGGTTTTTCGATTTCGCTCCTATTCCATCCAGAATAGAGTGTCAAGCAGACAACAACTTGTCAAAAAATGTAAACGTCAATTACAATGTTGCCAGTTGTTATAATGTTTTTTCTTTATTTTAAAAGTTTAGTCGCACAGCTACTATGCCACTCCGGGAAGTCACCGCTTATATAACTTTAATAAACCTCTTATTTCTTTAGAATAAGGCTTCGCCAGGATGCTGTTACATATACCCACATGCTGGCTACATCAAATTACAGTTCTTCTGACATCTTTGTTCTGGTAATATTCCATCAGGATGTGATATAAATCATCACAGACGTTTTACATGTCTTGCAGTTGGGAGAGGGAAACTTTTTCATTAAAATAGCAAATTTACTCCGCCTGAATTCTGGTCATATGACCAGAATTCAGTGCTGTGACAATAGTATTCCGGTCTGTGTGCCTGTGATCGATCCATTAAGTGGTTGGTAATGGAAGCTGGATAGTTCGGTACCAAATACCTCTTTCTTTAGATCTCTTATCGAAGTACTCCAGAAATTTATTTTGGCAATTAATCTTGTGTACCTTATAGTAGTCATTAGGAGGTGGAGCTACCACGAACGGAATACCATCTGAAATTGCTTCTTTCGTTATATGTCAGCTCTTTCATTCCCTTCCAAGTTGATATAAGATGGTATCCATTGAATGCGGACAATTTTCTCCTTGATTTTAACTCTGATTAATAATTCCAGCATGGCGTAGGCAATCGGTACTCGGTGCAGAATTGAACTTTTGGAGTTTGTCAATATTACCACTCTGCTACTGTTAATGGATACTGCGTATGATACTGCTTCGGCAATCCCAATCAATTCCAGGCATTAATTCCAGGTGCATTACTGACACATCAGCAGTAATTTTAAGTTTTATCCAATAGTCCGATTCTGAATCATAAAATGATACCCCACCCCCCGAAAATAAAATTATGTTGCGATATTTTGTCTCACCATAGTTATAATTATAATATTAATAAAAGAAAATCGTTTGCCAGGGAGGAACGATACGACGTTTTATCGTTGACGAATCGTAATGAAAATACAGATTGCCACTCGATAGAAACAATGTTTTACTGTATTTGTTCTACAGTATTGTTAATTATTGTATCGTTCACGGCCAAATAAATACCAAACTCGCAAGGAGGAGGTTTCTATTAACCAAGTCCTATTAGTGAGTGGAGCACTTTGCCGACAAAGAACACTTAATAGGAGATTGATCGTCTCACTGTCTTAACCGTAAACCGCTCGTAGTAGGACAACTTCTAATACCTTATTTCAGAAAAAAATAATTGGTATAGAGCACTGGGGTTCATGCAAAGATTACAATGTGGTTCATGCTTGCAATGGTGCTCCTTTCTTGTAGATGACATCTTAGATACGGCCACTACGGCTCTCGTAATAATAAGTGCATTAATATTGTTAGATTTAATAAAACGACATTAAAGCTGACTGGCAACTGTTAACGCAAGAAGATTATCTGGTAGCACCAGAAATTCCGAGATGCATACGTAACATGGATATCTTAATTCGATACAGTATTATATTTTATAAGAGTGAAATAAAAAATTACAAATTACCTTGACTGAAAGACTGGTATTCATGTCTTGGAAAAATAATAACTTAAAACCATGCGCACTTTTGCAGTTTTTTATAAAAGTGAACTCGCAAACTTAACATCACGGACAGATAATTCATTCAGAGTTAAAAATAAAATGCCGTGAAAATAAAACAAACACTATCTGATATTAAATTTAATAGGTACTCTATTATTTACATTAAATTGTTCTCTATTAACATGTTATTTATATTTTGTTTTATCCTTTATTCAATTGTTAATAAATTATATACAGGACTATTTATAAATTAGATAATAATATCAATACTGTGAAATCTCGACAAATCCACATTTCAATTATTGTGTATGTGCACGAACTGCGCATTGTTTGAACAGGCATTGAATATACGGCCAGAAATGGATAGGTAACCGTTTGCATAATTCATGCACATAACAATGTAACAATAACTTATAAACACGTAGAATATGATAAAAACAAATTACAATTTTATACATTTTAGCACCTCCACAGGCTACGACTGATTTTACATTTCAAATGCTACAATCTTGATTCGCCAATAGCAGACTTAGAGACGAGCGATAATATTAAAAATCAAGTAACCTCTTTTATAAAAGTGTTAGACAATGCGATGAATCGCAGTCAGCAGCAGAGAAACAATTTATGTGACATCATAGATAATATTTTTGGAAATTATTATTTTACCTGTTCTCCAAGTCTCATCGGCGCGCTCAAATTGTGCCAACTTACACAGCTAATTTACTTCACCATTCCAATTCAAACATTATGACACGATATCCAAAATAAATCAGTACACATAACATGAATAATGGTAACGTACGTACGTACCTACAAACATACAATATAAAAATTATATTTATAAAAGTTGTGATTATTATTTATAAATAAAAACGGAATATTGACCCCAGCTAGTCGCGGCCATTTTGTATTTGGCACTAAATTATTTGGAATGCACGTGTCTATCTACATGATATACAAATATGTTACGAAACTTATCTCAATAGTTTGTCATTAAGACATTTAGAATATTGTGTTCATGCGTTTATTGCAACTTTATTGTATCTATCGCGATTATTAGTGCTTATAACCGGGCAACACTGATTGACCCTTTGTGTGTAAGTATGCGAAACACTTTCCAACAAACTGTACTTTACTACCTTCGACTTAAAATATTATGAATGGATAAAGAACCGTATATTTAGTCTTCCCGTGTCTGAAAGTACGGTTTGTTGGAATATTGACTCCAATAGAAAGCCGTTTACACGCACCGCATATTATTGTATCTGTAGAGTAAGTATATGATATACTGGTATATGTTGCCAAAAAGAAAAAAATTGCCGATAAATGTTTGAAGGTAATAGAAGGTATCCTATAAAAACAGATATGTCGTTGTACAGTAGGTAAATTTGATTATACGGATATAAAATATTGCTTTTTCTACTCACTATCATAGCAGTGTTTAGTTTTTTTTTGTTTTATTGTAACTATTTAATTTCCTACCACCCTTCCCTTAAAGATTCTCGCAAGAAGACTACAGAAGAAATTTTTCAAAAAGTTCTATCATTTAACTACCATTATAAATTTGGCAATAGAGAAATATTTATTGTTTTATTCGTGGTTTTATTTATTTGCTACCTATTTTATTCAATTGCAAACTATAAATTCCATCGCATTATTGTGTACAATAAAATTGTTCAAATTCTTGATGTTTTTATTTATTTATGATACTGGCAATACGTAATACGTAAAAATGAGTCGGTTAGGATTTCCAAAATCATATTTGATTTGTGTTGAGCGAGCAGTCTTTAAATTTGGCAAATGTAGGGAAAATCATGTGATCGCAAGTATAAATAGCAAGGTATATACTATGGATTGGACATTGCTTTTCCTACAGGGGTTAATAATTTGCGTGATTAATCAAATGAATCTAGGCATCATCACCATTCATAGTCCGGACAATAAATGTGATGAAAATGGATATATTTATTTCCAGGCCTTCCCTTACTTCTTACTATTTCTAAGATCTAATAAAAGAAAAAATACATGAATTCGTATAATAAATGGAATAATTTTAATTTTAAAATGACGTAACATTTACGATTAAGGCAGTATACTTTTATTGAAATAAATACACTAATACTGATTTTATTATTGCCAGTTTAAAAAATTACGAATTTTGTAGTCTACTGTCATTAAGTAAAACGAATAAATATAAGTATAGTTTCTCTCATCATTTACATGCTCCCCTCCCTTCATAAGTTTCTCGCACCACTAAATATATCAAAAACAACCGTTACTAACTAAAGTGATGCTTATACCAACCATTCAAATACATTAAATATTTAAAAATATTAAAAAGAACGTGAGCTTATATCACATTTATCGATTTTCAAAAACAGCTCTCATAAAACCCGAATTATACACAAATTGGAAATTAGTTCAAAAATACACATAAAACATTTCGAATTTGTTACCAATGGCAATTATTTGAGTAAATAATTTGGGAACACACTCTTAATCTCTAAAGGCTCTACATCAGAGTCTGAATACGTTTCGCTTCGAACCTCAACTATTTGTCTACGAAGAACGTTCACATTCAAATCGCTAGCTTCGAGGAAGTAGTATAGCAAATGTAAAACCATTTGCGCGGTAATGTCCAGAAGGAGGTAGAGCTTAAAGATCCCGTGACTGTCCGTTCGCGAAGCGTCGATATCTCGACCTGGTGTGTTTTTCGTCAGTCGTGTTGCAAAAGCAACAGTGGTGGATCGCTAGGTGTGCTTCAGCCAGTGTGCCGGGACCCATTGCGGCTCTCGTTCTAAGCTGTTGATCTCGTTGAGCAACTGCTGGTAGGCACGCTGGGTATCATTGTTGATTATAATCATATCGAACAAGTGCCCCCAGCGCAGTTCCATATCACGCGCCGTCGCTATTATCTCCTTAAGTTCCTCTTCCTGAAATAAAAAAAAAACATTTATTTCGACCAACAAGGATCATTCATATAATAAAGAAATACAGATCAAATTTAAAGTTACGAGACCTACTACGTCATCTAGATATCTAACTAGTCAACTCCCATATTATTAATCTCAAGAAATTTCTGAATATTTAGGAGGGAACAAAATGACAGATGTCATTGTCAATGTCAGATGTCAATGTTAATAAATGACGAATCATTTTCTTATGGTATCTTATGTTTAAATTTTATTCATTCGTAAGTATCTGATTGAAGCCTCTCAAGCCATCTTATACACAATACCTTAAATGCTTCGGCGTTCCTTATCTTTTTCTGTCTCAGTTTCTCAAGACTAGGCGGCGCTACAAATACGGTGTAAGGCTTTAAGTCTGAATTTCTTAGAATCTTCAGCGACTGAGGGTGGAGGTTCAATACGCAGATTTTACCGGAATTCACAACTTCACGTATTGCTTCTAAAGATGTTCCTGGAAACGAAAAATAACTTTGTTAGATACCATATTGACTTTGAGAGTCGAGCATTCCTATCTTATTCAACCCCCATATTTACTTCTACAATTTTGGCTCCATCATCTTCTAAAATATATTTTTACGCAGAGTCCCTCGTGCGATATACAGAGATGGGAAGGCGCCAGTTCTCTCTAGACTTACTGACCTCTTCCACTTCATTCACATTCTCTTTCTTTCTCATCTACATTTCCATATCGTAAAGCAAAATGTATGTACTGCACCATTAAAAAAAAATTACATTATCCTATTATAATATCTGGCCTGAATAAATTTAAGGTTAATAAATCATACTGTTTATAGACGATGACTGACTGATGAAAGAGCTTGAAGAGACTGATGAATGTGGACGAAGCGAAAGAGGTATGTAAGTCTAGAGAGAACTGGCACTCTATACTCTCTGCCTACCCCGTTAGGGACCTGGCGTGATGATATGTATGTATGTATGATATCTATCTCCTAAGATGTTGATTGAAATCAAGTGATGTCAAGTACAATTTCGTTTACATTAAAATACTCGTGATTAATAACATATTAATTTGGATAAGGATTAACATTATGTTGATATTACATCTTCGGCTATAATGCAATATAACAAATCATACTGTTTATAGACGATGACTGACTGATGAAAGAGCTTGAAGAGACTGATGAATGTGGACGAAGCGAAAGAGGTATGTAAGTCTAGAGAGAACTGGCGCTCTATACTCTCTGCCTACCCCCGTTAGAGACTCGGTATGATATATATGTATGTATGAACTAAAGCCTATGTTAATCGTTATTAGTCTAAGCTGTAACCACACTTCACAACGTTAATCTTACCATAATAGGCCTTCTCATATTCACCATGCTCGACGAACTTCCTGTTAAGTATATCAGCCTCGAACTGCGTGCGCGATATGAAGTGGTAGTCCTGTCCCGGGACTTCGTGGTCCTTTCGAGGTCGCGACGTGTCTACAAACACAATTGACCACTTTATCGACAAACTTACATACATATTGCTTTTAATACTCAGTTATGCCCTTATTTTAAGAGACTTGAGTACATAGGTTCTGTTACTGATGTGCGATAAACTTAAATCCGATTACGAAATCTTATGTTTTTATTACAAGTTAGGCAACTCGCGAGTAAAAATACCATTGGTAGCACTAGCGTCTGTAGATTTAGAATGAAAAACCTAAATTCCTGTGCTGTAATAATTTTTCTCTTTTCACAAGTCACGTAAAATCCAATGTTGCTACATTTAAAATCTGACAACATATTGTTGCTGTTCTTCATAATATACTAACTCATATACATACATATTTAAACAGTGAGATTAATAGCGCAGAGTATTAGGTGAAAAATATATGTGTTAAAATTGTTGGTCCTTCGAGCTTTTTACTAAGCTTTTTACTAAGCTTTGACGGAGCTTCTGATCTTATTATCTTCTTCATACTATCTTGTACTTACGAGGCACAGCGGCGGCAAATCTCGAGCTATCTTCCATAAGCCTCTGCCTGAGTTCATGCCTGCCTATATTGGGTGGGCCTATGAGTACTATAGGCCTTTTGTGCGACGCTCTGGGATAGTACAACGCCACTTCTTCGTACGTTAGGATCTCTTCCTGTTCGAACTCTGTAATAAATACATTATGAAAATGTTTAAAATCGGTATAAACATTAATTATATTTGGCATTAATCATACTGTATATCCTCACGCCTTCCCACAAGGGTCCCCAAAGGGGTAAGCTGAGGTGTATAGGTTTCCCACACCCCCACTTTCGGCCAGAGGTATATTTTAGGTGCCAACGATACAGATGGCGAGTGCATCGTTGTTACTCAAGCACGACGCCTTACATACGCCTTTGAATTGCTTCTCAGACGTATGCAGGTTTCCTCTCGATGTTTTCCTTCAGCGTAATGCTCGTGATGTGTAATTACTGTCCTTAAGTGCAGAAAAACTCATTGGTACAGTCGGGATTCTAACTTGCGGCAACTCGCAGTCAACTACTCAAACCACTCGGCCACCACGGCTTCTTTTTTATTATGAGTAGTACTAGTATTGCAAAGGAAAAGTTACCTTCCCCTGCTGAGGTGGCATACAAAGGGTATCCAGCCTCGCTGGTTGCCTTTTTGCCTTTCTTCTTGCGAGGCGGCTTCTTGGCACACAGCAGAGTGCCGCCTTTCCGAGGCTTGTCGCGAGCTGCCACTTCTCCCGCTAGCGTTAACTTCATTGACTCTCGTCTGGAAAAGTCAAGAGCAAATAATGAAAAAATTTTAATAATTGATTCATCATTCCACTAATATTATAAATTACACATATAAATGCGAAAGTTTGTGTGGATGTTTGGTCCTCTCTCATGTACAAATACTGAACGTAATCGGATGAAATTTGGCACAGAGATAGGTTATTAACATGAATAAGATATATTTTATTCCAGAAAATAATTTATTAAATTAATAAGAAAATGTACTATAGTTTATATTAGTAGCATAGTTTATTTCTTAAATAAAGATTTTTGAATTTAAGATTTGAAGAGGAAAGTGTTCGCTTTTATTAAAAATAGGTATTACTGTGCTGTAAGAAAGTAATACTTTGTTCAATTGCTTGATATCGTAGTAATTTTTTTTAAAGCAAAGGTTGCGCGGCATAACAGCTATGCCAAACGTTAGTGGTCTGTTGTTTTTTTTTTGTGACAATTTCACACAAATTGCCAGTTCCAATTTAAGCATAGCATGTGTTATGGTAACTAGACAACGGACGACCAAGACTAAGGTACAAATATTCGTGTTCATCATACAAATACCTGCCCTCAGCGGGAATCGAACCCGCGACCTCAAGTTTCGCAGTCAGGAGCCCTGACCACTAGACCAAACGGTCGTCAAAATCCGTCAAAATATTGTTGGGTATAAGTATTGGTTATTACTGTATGCATGAATCATTAACTTACTGATGCTGGAACGCCTGGCTCGGGATGAGGCCTGCCAGGGTCTGGTCATCCTCTCCCTCGCGGAACGCTTGCCACCAGTTAGGGTCTTCCCGGCTGATGACATGCAACACGTCGCCTTTTTGGAAGCTAATGCCTGGGAAGGTACATTCTAGTTAGTCCTCACGAACAGATAAGAAGTTCAATATTATTTTATGTATACGTTCTGTCAAGGGGACCACTGTCATATGACCCTTGTAAGAGGTTTTTAGGTCTATAACATCCTCTATTCGCCGAAGATAATGTGACCACGTGACATATGCCAAGTCCGTTACACACACGCAACAGCTTATAGACAGTTGAGTATCAAACAATTTGTGGTCATCTTTTCATATTCACTCGTGGTCAATCACTCAACTTCAGAACCGATATAATACCAAATATACCAAAAACTCATATGTACACCGCCGAAAATCGGTATTTTGTAAGAGGCAGAAGCTTCCCATAGTTGAATAGACTCCTCAATCCTCTCCAGCACCCACTACAAAGAGCAGAGGCTCATTGCCGCCCAGACTGTTCATTCCTTTCCGATACCCGTTACAAAGAAAAAGAGGCTAGCCAGGGCCGCCTAGACTCCTCAATACCCTCCTCCACCCAGTACAAAAAGCGGAGGCCATCGCCGCCCAGACACGTAAATCCCCTCTCACAGCGCTACAATGAGATAGAAGGTTCATCATCGGTGAATAAGGTTACCAGTAATGAGCTCCTTGTGGAGGGGGGAGGATTGTTATATTGTGTTGGCAGCAGAGTCCCATTATGCTGTCAACACAGTATAACTCTCCGAAAATAGACTGGCAACGCGCATGTGATACTTCGGTATTGCATGCGTAAATAGGCTGCGGTAACCGTTTTCGATCGGGTGAGTCGTATGCTTGTTTGACACACTGGTTGTTTAAAAAAAATCGTAGCGGTCCAGCCGCGTGCGCTATAAGGAGTATAAGCTCACCCAGCTCGCGGCAGGGGATGTAGACGTCGTCCTCGGGGTCGTAGTCGAAGTGCGCGCGCACGTGCAGCACGCGCGGCGCGGGCGCGGGCGGGCCGTGCGCGCGCGCCGCCACCACCACGCGCAGCGTGCCCACCAGCGCGCCCAGCACCTGGCACACCTCGTGCACAGACTTGCCGCGCATGCCCACGCCGTTCACCTCCAGGAGCTGGGCACACAATGTTCTTTTTATAAATGGATCCAGACACTATGGCCGCGAGGTTAGCGGCCCGCCTGATGGGACGCTCGTGACAACAAGAGCGCTGCCGACCCTGCAGTCATCTTTATACCCCTATACATTATTCAATTTATCGTTATAGATTTCAACTAAAAGTAATCGCACCACGGATCAACTTCATTGGTTACTTATATTGCCTCTGCGCAAAGTAGATAATGCCATTCACGAAGACGCGGCCCACTATTCTCCCTCATAATTTATGGTGTAAGTATTTATTTCTATTATATATTTCTATTCCTCGTAATATGTATTTTTATATGCGTCTGAAACCAAATTACTACATTCTAAAGTTCTCAGTCAGATTAATTACATCAGACGTAGCACAATGGAAGGCGCTTCTAATTTGAATTAATCACCCGAAAACCACAATAACGAAACGAACGCAAATATCCTCGACGCAGCCTCACAAGGCCTCTAAAGGCCGTAATAGGCCTCTATAGGCCTCTAATGGAACACGCGTGTTGTCCCAGCTCGCTCGCTAAAAGTCCCTCAGAGCCATACGTCATTACATAAAGGCGTGACAAGGATCGATCGAATCTTACGTACACAAATAATAAACCCACAATTTGCAGGAACCCACTTAAATACCATCGCTACATATGCATTTTAAAAAGAATTAAAAATAAATATAAGATTACTGAATGGATATTGATGCGTCTGTCACCTTTAGTTAGTGTATTTCTAGAAAGATTAATGTCTATTATTCTTACGCCTACCCCGGGAGGGCCTCGCGTGATGATATGTATGTGTGGTAGGTACATCTTACATAAAGTATATTATTATTATTATATTATATTATCTAAGTCGATTTCGGGGCGGTTCGCTAGTATAATAACTTGGTACAATTCCATACAAATTCACTTGCCCAAAATAAGCTAAGTTTTGCACTATGAATACTAGACAACGATTAACATATATTTAAACTGTAGCATTGTACATGTAATTGTATGCACGGGTGCAATGCAGACACTACAAATATGTTAAGTTCCTGGATGTGTGAGAACACAATTGTGCCCACAACTTTTATTTTTGCACTCGAGCCAAACTAGGAGGGACAGCTAGTATGACCTCATCTCTGTCTCTCCGTGTAGTCTCACCTCATCTCCTTCGTGCAGCAATCCTGACTTCTCCGCCGCTCCACCTCTCACTATTCTGCCAATGATCACTGCTTCGCCCTCGTTCCTAACTGTAGCACCTGTAATTGAATAATGTAATGTAATCTATATATATATAAAAATGAATGTTTGTCTGTATATCCATCATAGAATCGTGTACGGCTTCGATTCGAGAATGGTTTAGATTCACAATTGGACACGATAGGTGGCGCTGCGATTATGTTTCAGGAAATTAAATTATTCAGCTCAGTGAAGCTGGGCGGGACACCTAGCATCTTACTATCTTACTAATATTATAAATGTGAAAGTTTGTATGTTTGGATGTTTGTGGTTCTTTCACGGCCAAACGGCTGAACCGATTTGGCTGAAAGTTGAAATGGTGAATTAAAACTAGGACTACGACATAGGCTAATGTATTTTTTATCTCGAAAAGTCAATGTTCTAATATTATAAAGTATCTTGCTCTTTCACGGCATAACGGCCGATTCTAACAGGAAAATACATAAGCTACTTTTTCGAACTCCACGCAGGCGAAGCCGCGGCCATAAGCTAGTATTATATATAGAGTGAATGACCACGCAGCTAAGATGACATACCAAGTGGTTCATTCGTCTTCTCAATTTTGATAACTTTGATATTCTCGCTGGGGTCGTCCGGCGACGGTGCTGACACACCCTTGTCGTTCTCTCTGTGGTTTAAATTGTTGCCAGTCTGTAAAAAAAATATACAATATAACAAAATATAAACTTGTCATACAAGATTTTATTGCTATATTTAGAAGTGACATTTATTTAAAGATTTCATTTTGTTTTTTAAATACATACATACATATCATCACGCCAAGTCCCTAGCGGGGTAGGCAGAGAGTATAGAGCGCCAGTTCTCTCTAGACTTACATACTTCTTTCGCTTCGTCCTCATGTATGTATGTATGAAGAGACTGTTGAGGCTGAAACTCAACAGTCTCTTCATACATGCTCGTCGGTTTCGAGTATATTAATATATGGGTATAATAAGTCGGTAGCGTTTTCATCTAGCTACGGTCTTAAATATCTATTCAAAATTATGCAAATGCTTTAAATAATCGAGCCCAGTGATTCGGCGCTAGATGGACGCCGCCGCTTCGTTACAAAGTTTAAATTGATGTCGCTAAGAACAGTCACACAACGCTTTGTGAAATTGCCGCCGTGGAATCTGCGGGATATTAAGATAAACCGCTATTAGACGCAGATATTTCTGACACTCTTGATTTAATTCACCGCGCGATTTTATAGACTAATCGCTTTTATTTTGACACGAGTTTGTCTAGTATCCTCACGCCTTCCCACACGGGTCCCCGAAGGGGTAGGCAGAGGTTTTTAGTAGTACCCATATATTTTAGGTGCCAACGTGACAGATGGTGAGTCCATCGCCGTAACTTAAGCACGACTAGGTATTCATTTGTAGAAATTTTGAATTGCTCCTCTGACGTATGCGGGTTTCTCTTCACCGTAAAGCTCGTTGTATGACTAATCACTGTACTTAAGTTCAGAAAAACTCATTGGTACAGTCGGGATTCGAACTTGCGATCTTTGTGTCGCAGGCAACTGCTCGAACCGCGCTGAAAACGAATCGTGGGCACAGGACGTAATTCTGTCACTTACAAAATTTTAAATAATATCAAAATGGTGAGAGCTTGGGAGCTTGGGAGGTAAGGGTGGTAAGGTGTTTGTGAGAGAGTCACAATGCAGTGAATGCTACGTACTAGAGCTACGTACGAGCTTTACGCAAAGCTAGGGAAGCTTTGCGTAAAGCCTTTGATTCCCATGTATCCTTTGACTAAAGCTTTTGCAGTTTATAAGTGGTTTTATAGAACGGCTTAATTAGAAAACAACACAAACATTAAATTATTAAAATAAGATATGTTTGCCTGCAAATAACAGTACCTCTATACTAAATTATTAATATTATAAAGAGACTGAGTTAGTAAGTTTGTTTGTTTGAACGCGCTAATCTCAGGAACTACTTATCTTATTTGAAAGATATATTTTTATAAGATAGCCCATTTATTGAGGAAAGAAATAGGATATATATAACATCATGCTACTACCAAAGTCCCTTTCTGTTAGCGTCCACGCTATCCGATATTCTATAATATTCAGCTAAATAATGTTATTACGAATGGATAGCGCGAACGCTAACAAAGGATTTCGTCTGAAGAAGAGCGTTGTACTGTACATCACTGTCAACTACATATTTGTACCTACATATGTAACTCAAACAAATGATATATATAATATAATATATCCTCACGCCTTCCCTCAAGGATCCCCGAAGGGGTAGGCAGAGGTGTATAGGTAATAACTACCCACTTTCCGCCAGAGATATATTAGGTGCCAACGTGACAGATGGCAAGTCCATCGCCGTTACTCCAGCACGAATTTCTTCTCAGACGTATGCAGGTTTCCTCTCGATGTTTTCCTTCACCGTATGGCTCGTGGTGTGACTAATCACTGTACTTAAGTTCAGAAAAACACATTGGTACAGTCGGGATTCGAACTTGCGACCTTTGCGTCGCTGGCAACTGCTCGAACCACTCGGACACCACGGTCTGAATAATATATTATGTATAAACATATAATTTAACAAAATCAAAATCAAAGAAAGAACAAAACAATTTCGTCATGCATAGTATATTATTCACGGCCTAGAATTAAACGAACGACTGCTGCCAATCGTGTCGGACGCTCGACGCTCGACGCTGACACTGACGTGACAGTTTGAATTATTATCTATCCTCACCTTATTACTCCGACAGAAGGCCCCGGGATGAAGGAGCGCGGCCGCCTGATCGTGAGCTTGGATAAGGCTTTCCAGTTCCAGCCCGCCCAGTAACGACACCAGCTCAGCCGCGAGAGCAGAACTCTCACTGCCTGACGGCGTATGCGCGCCTAGTACATCCATGCACTAATGGGGAAAACATATGCATTAGAAAATTAAAGATAGAAAAAAAACCACTCTAGTTCTGAGCTAAAATCAATAATTGGGCGTCAACTGTACTAAATAATTAATTACTTGCTAGTCTCGGAAAAACTCGTAAGAACTCAACCGATTTTGATGAAAATTTGTGTGTTCCTTGGTGGTTTAGATGTTTTGAACATACACATCCGCTTACCATCAGGGGGATCGTATGATTGTTTCTCCCGTGTGGTATAAAATATACGGACCCTATAGGTATCACTGCGATCGTCCTCCATTTTATTTTGTATATTTCTAACCCAAACGAATCTGGGCGGAAAAGTAACTGTCTTACGTATCATCAATGACCCGTAGAATCGCAGAAATTTTCTATATTATTTCTCATTCGAAGATCATATGATTGTACTATTCTAATTCTGCCTACCCCGTTAGGGATTCGGCGTGATGATATGTGTGTGTGTGTACTATTCTAAAACTGGTTTTATGTACTTACGTCTTTAAGCCTATCAGTAGCACGGTGTGTGGTGGGCGGCGCTAGGCCTGGTCGCTTGTGTCGAACGGCGGTAAGGACTGTGGTCCGAGTGTTGATGGCGGTCCTCAAAGCTGGACATAGCAAGGCGCCCGCCGCCCCAGCCACTCTCGCCGCTAGGGCGGACTCGCCGCTTGCGCCCAAAGCTTTCTGAACCCGCGAGAGCGCCGCGCATATCTCCTGGTAGTCTGCGCAAAGGACAAATAGTTTCGTGAGTTGATTGCTCACGAATTGCTGTGGTAAAGCATTTGAATATGCGGGCCATTGTCTCCATTCGAAACACGCTTAGTAACTTAACCGAGCAGTGAGCACGAAAGCATTAGACTGTTTTCTACTCCATTTTTTCACAGAAACTTACGTTCCATATAATTAGCCATAAAAATATTACATTATGTAAATATTGATCAAACGTTATTAAGGACATTTATATAGAGAAGCACGGTGAGCTTTACGGTGAAGCAAAACATCGTAAGGAAAATTTTTGAGATTGCATCGTTTTTTATAAACGACGGACTCGTCATCGCCATCGCCAAAATGTATGACAGGCTGAAAGTGAGTACAATTACCCGAGGCATAAAGTTCAAATTCAAATGGTCGGCTAGGTACTGCAATTATTTAACAAGTTAGTAGTGTAACGAGCCTCTTGTCAACGAACTATACCTGTTGTAACGTGACATTGAAATACTATGAACATCGGCAGTAGATGCCAACCCCCCGTAACATTCCGGCGAGATCAAAGGCCCGCCGACATACCGGGCTAATGTTATATGAGCCCGACCCAGTTAGCACCTAATATAAAACGAGGGTAGAACTAGCGACACGTGAAGCGGAATTAACGTGCGACATATATCATACCCACACACCCACTTTCCGCCAGAGGTATATTAGGTGCCAACGTGACAGATGGCGAGTCCATCGCCGTTACTCAAGCACGACTATACATACGCTTTTGAATTTCTTCTCAGGCGTATGCAGGTTTCCTCTCGATGTTTTCCTTCACCGTAAAGCTCGTGGTGTGACTAATCACTGTACTTAAGTTTTTAGAAAAACTCATTGGTACAGTCGGGATTCGAACTTGCGACCTTTGCGTCGCAGGCAACTGCTCGAACCACTCGGCCACCACGGCTTATATATATTATTATATTATTTTTTATATATATATCATACAAATATAAGCCAGTGCTGTTCAACCTTAACATGAACTAGACAAAGGCGATATTCGAGTACTTAAATTAAAACCGGCTAGAGATATCGCCACCTTCACATTCGAGAACGACTTTGCTTATAGTGGTCCATAGTCGAGTCCGAGGGTAAAAGTTGGCATAGTGGCAGTCATGCACAGCTTAAACCGCTCAGTTACTATGGCAATTCAAAGATTGAAGTTCAAATACCGTCTGGATTAACACGTTTCTCTGAACTTCACAAGTACAGGGATTTGTCACATCACGAGCTTTACGTTGAAAGAAAACATCGAGAAGAAACTTGCATACCTACGTATCCTCACGCGTTCTGTGGGTCTGTCACATTGGCACCTAAGCTATATCTCTGGCGGAAAGTGGGTGTGACGTTACTACCTATACACCTCTACCTTCTCCTTCGCGGACCCTTGCGGGATGGCGTGAGGATAATATGATCCTCATATCCTCACGCCTTCCCACAAGGGTCCCCGAAGGGGTAGGCAGAGGTGTATAGGTAATACCCACACACCCACTTTCCGCCAGAGGTATAATAGGTGCCAACGTGACAGATGGCGAGTCCATCGCCGTTACTC
>JACCPG010008735.1:0-66454 GCA_016069955.1 Drepana arcuata
TGTATGTCCAGCGCATGTAGTTGTATGGAATGAACTACATAGTAGGAAAAGGCATTGTTCTCCCCAGATGCTGCAAGCATACTCTATCGGCTATGATAATCGCATACCATCAGCAGTCTCTGCTATGCGGTATTTGTCTTATACCTTAATCTAAATATATATAACTCAAAGGTGACTGACTGACATAGTGATCAACGCACAGCCCAAAACACTGGACGGATCGGGCGAAACTGAAATTTGGCATGCATAAAGCTACAATGACGTAGGCATCCCCTAAGAAAGGATTTTGAGATGCAGGCTATATAAGACTTTATAGTAACTTTTCAGTTTAAAATATACGAATTTCTGTATGGTAGCGCCATTTACATTGAGTTTTTTTGAGAGATAAATTAGAGTGTCTGTTTGTAATATTAAAATAACGCACACTAGGCTACTTTTATTTTAGAAACTGAACAATATTTTTTTTATTAAATTCCACGCGGACGAAGTCGCGGGCACAGCTAGTTTAATATAAAATTAAGGCCTACTTACTACCTTTTGCATTCAAGTTTATTTATGTTTTTAACCAAGCAATTGCTTTATGGTTTTACCTATAATGTTGTTTCGAGCAAGGCATCTTTTACGACGACGTACTTACATTGTAAATATCAACTTGCAAGTATGCAGACCAGTTTACATGATACATAATTTAATAGCGTTTTAATTACTTGTATTGTTTGTACTTACGAATAATGTTACCCATCATTGCGTCAATAGTATCGTGAGATAAACAACACAAAGGCAACATTAATTATGGTGTATAATTTGCTTTAATTACGCATAATATGATTACAAACATTCAATGCTACCATATTTTTTTATTGTAAACAATATTACGTGCCCGTATGCAGGGCTGCAGTGTTGATGTGTAGACGGGGGCCAAACAAGGGTATGTCATGTATGCCGGGCTGTTCATTATATATCAAGATAACCATCTGAGAGCAATAAAATAAGAGAGGTAGGGCATAACGGGTTTCCCGTTCGAATTCGGAGCTGCCCGACTGGGGCAGGACCTCCACCTTACAGAAGTAGCCAAATAACAAAATTTTTTGTGTTGTGTTCCTACGCGGTGAATAAGGTTTCCAGTAATGAGCTCCTTGGGGAGGGGGAGGATTGTTACATTGTGTTGGAAGCAGAGGGATTAAACCCATTATGCTGCCAACACACTATAACTCTCCGAACACAGAGTGGCGACGCGCAAGTGATACTTCGGTATCGTGAGCGTAAATAGGCTACGGTAACCGTTTCCCATCAGGTGGGCCGTATGCTTGTTTGCCACTCTTGTTGTATATAAAAAAAAATAACGAATGCGGGGTAAAAATGGCAAGTATGAAATATATTGAAAAAAGGATATAGGATAAAGGATATAGCTGTCTATAAGCTATTATAGACAGCTATCCTTACTTACTATTACTATAGTAAATAATAAATCACGCCGAGTCCCTAACGGGGTAGGCAGAGAGTATGGAGCGCCAGTTCTCTCTAGACCTACATACCTGGAATATATACCTACATACATACATATCATCACGCCAAGTCCCTAACGGGATAGGCAGGGAGTATAGAGCGCCAGTTCTCTCTAGACTTGATGAATGTGGACGAAGCGAAAGAGGTATGTAAGTCTAGAGAGAACTGGAATATATAGTAAATTAATAGTGCCATATCGACGTTGATGGCCAGAAACCTTAGCAAGGAAGCTTGATTTTGGTTCCCACTTTGTTATATGGCAACCAATCCAAAACCAAATTAAATGGCAAATTGGGTATGTCAAAGCAATAAATGCAAAGAAATAAGCAAAAATGCAGTTGAGATGCATTCCCTTGGAAAAATAGGCGGAGTAACATAACTTAGAGATTGGCAAAGCAACTGGCGTGAACGAGGGTGTGCGTGTAAAGTTGAAGACGGATATAGACGTAATTTTGTAATCAAACGGATACCCTACTTAACTTACTCGTACCTGTTAAGTAATTTGTTCGTTTGTATGTCATAATAGTTTTCAGTGTATGACATTTCTTTGGTTCTTAATTAATTGTTCATTGCCAATTTTTTTATTTTTAAAATAGGTACTTTGTAAATCAAGGTAAAATAAAAATGGAAGTCACAGTAAACTTACAACTTATAGAGTTACGCCACCAATCGTAACGGTAAAGGTAATAGATTTCGCTCATCAGTGTTACTGTAACTTGTACGAGGCAATATTGAGATGTAAAGTATAACATACATATTTTGTTCGCCATATGGTACACCCTATCCCGTTTTGCTAACACTCGTTTATTTATCCAAGCTTGCGTTACGTGTGCACGATTTGATACTGAAAATCTAAATGTTCTTTTAGTGATTGCAGCATCCTGCTATACAGCATGTATTTAATTCCTCAGACCACCGATGTTTACAAAATCATAGTCAAACGCTTCGTATGGGTGAGCATGCATATTAATGGGCGCGTACGAACAGTCAGATATGACGCTGTGGTGACAGTAGTTCTTAAAACATAGATCTATATTGTGAATAACATTATGCTTGTATATTATGTATTATATAACAGATTTTTTGGGCTGTTATTGAAATGTTGACAGAATTACGCCAAATTATCTAAATCGGCAGCCCGTGCCCCTATTAGCCTAAACCTACCGAGCTATGCGACTCCTTTAGATAATCTTTATTATCTAAAAGAGTAGCATAGCTTCTTCTTCTTCAATCTTTATTATTTACTAACTTATGCCCGCGGCTTCGCCCGCGTGGAGTTCGAAAAAGAACCTACAATATTTTCCTGCTAGAATCGGTTCAGCCTTTATAATATTAGAACATCGTTTTTTTTTATTTTTTGTAATGTCAGGTTTCAGTTTTCAAACTGAACTACTACTAGTAATAAGGCAAATTTGATTCCTGCAGGAATTTTCGGGATTAAAATTAGCCTACGTCCTATTCCTAGGTATAATCCATCACGATTTCAACTTTCAGCAAAATCGGTTCAGCCCTTTGGCCGTGAAAGAACCGCAAACATCCAAACTTTAAAACTTTCACATTTATAATATTAGTAAGATATTATAATTATGCGCGTCGTCTGCGTCTGGTTTTTCGATCATGGTGATCGAAAATCAAACCACAAATTTAGTCGTGGTCCTTCCGGCAAGCACCTATTTATTACTATTACCTGTGCTATTTGCCTCTTGCTAAACCATCCTATGTACACCACTAAAGAGAAGAAATTATATAGTTACCGCATCAACGACGACGACACATCAGATAAATAGCTGATCGTATACAAATAGATATCTATTGTCATAATTCGTCGAGATAACTTCAAAATTAATGTCGGTATGCGTACTATAATGAAAATTATGTAATAAAAAAAGATATTATTAATCTGTAACTTGTAAACGGTCGGATTTAAAGTAGGCGTTTAAAATAATATTTTGGCTCAAGTCCCGCTCAAGTAGACGGAATCTCAAGGCCTTCATTGAAAAACATAAGTAGTTAAAAGCAGAATGTCTCGGGAATGTCTACTTTCATGGAAATAAATTATATGAAATATAATTAATTCTGCCCACCCCTTCGGGGACCCTTGTGGGAAGGCGTGAGGATATATTATTATTATTACAATTAATTCGATTGTGGTTATATTATGAATTTAATGAATCTATTCTTGTACTTATACTTCTACTTATGAAGAGACTGATGAATGTGGATAAAGCGAAAGAGGTATGCAAGTCTAGAGAGAACTGGCGCTCTATAAGCTCTGCCTACCCCGTTAGGGACTTGGCGTGATATGTATGTATATTCTACTTATATATGCGAAAGTTGGTTCCCCTTTCATGTAAAAACTACCTAATGAAATTGAATGAAATTTGACACAGATATATAGATAATGAGCGGGATTAACACATAGGATATGTTTTATTTCAGAAGAACTTGTAAAAAAAATTACTAAGATCAAATTAAATTATATATGATATTTTAACAACAAAAGTGTTTGGGTGGAAAAGGTGAATTTAATTGATTGTTGAAATATTTGAGTTATGTAGTCGTATATGGATTAATGAACGAGTGTCGCATAAACGCTCTTATTGAACCAATATGACCTCGCTACAATTTTGGGTTCCGTATCTCAAACTGAACTAATGTCTACAACAGTACAATTTTCTAGACATTGAAAACAAAATGTTCTTGCTTGCTTTCAGCCAGAATCTGATGCCGTAGTCCTGAAAGGGATCCGTTGGTTTCAAATGCTATTATGCTCATAGGATTAAAACCTTGCTTCAACATTCTATATTCATTGATTCATTGAACATCGTTCAATGTAGCTCACTTCCTAGCAGTCCATTATAATGTCAGCTTTAAATAGAGAAGTATATTCAGCTCAGTGTGATACCTCATTGGGGGAGTGTATGAAGATTCTTATTTGGTAGGTCTGTAATTTTTGACATGCAAAACAGATATATTCAGTATATAAGTGAGGCGAGGAGGTATAATCAATTCAAGTAGCATAATCTTGAAGCCAAGATGGCTTCTCCAGTTAGCATGTGGCATAGTCTACTTATTAGTACTAATGAAGACTATTGGAAATGTTTTTTTTTCAAATTTATGACACCGTCACTCAAGCGAGTTACAAATGTACCCACAGTGTATGTGACTGTTATTGAAGTTATCACTTCTGTCTCCTAAGGGAAAATGTTTTAACATTATTTATTTCATTATATCTTTACGCCTTCTTTTCCATTCCAAACTTCTCCAAAGACACAGGCAGTTGTAATAACAGAAACAATAACGGGTTCTCACGTTTTCCTTATACCCGTTTATGTCATTATTGCCTGTAAGTGCTCCTGCTTGGAGCTTGGAGGTCAATTTATCAATATTTAACAGATGACTTTGAAATTTGAGTACGTCAATGGCAGTTAGCATATTCTCACTGGTATTGCTGGCATATGGTGAGTTTAACCTAAAGATGCAATTTTCTGTGTATACAAAAAAATTATCGCAAAATGTTACGTTGGAACGTGTAGGCGAAATGTTTCCCCCTATTAATTATTTTCTCGGGCAGGTGGTGCTTGCGTGTCTGTGGCACATTTTAACCTTCGTTGTAATTTCCGCGATTAACGTATAACCTCATTTGATTTGGACATAGGTAACAGTGATGCCTATTTTATAGGTTAGTCATGATTTTATTTGTAGTACCTAAGTAAGTAGTCATAATCATTAGCGATCTTGTAAAATATTTTTATATTTTATTTATTTTCGTATATCACAGCTATGTCGAGTGAGCTTCAGGGGTTGGTAATAATACTATGAATTACGCAGTAAGCACGTTTCAAGTTCGGGTACCGATTTCCAGGTTGCGACCAAGAAGTTGCCTATCCTTCATACAAATACGTACCTACATATCCGCGTTGCTTATAAAAAAAATACATAATATTTACAATATGTATACAACCATTTCTGACCGTTTGTATAGATAGATCTATCAGCCTCTGATTTAAGGCCGCTCGATTTAGTGCTGCAAGCGCTAAACTCTTTTAGATTATCTTACATTGTCACTACACAGACACGCACATAAAAATAGATGTTAAAACTTGTGCTGGGTAATACACGTGCGGGTGCAATAATTGAATACCGTTTCAAGATGTGACGAGTGGAAATAATTATTTTAAGGTTTGAGCAAACACTAAAAATAAACGGCGATGTGATGTCATGAAAAGTATTACGTATCGAGCTGCTACGCATCTGAATATGACATCAGTCTCGTTCGTTCCTATTGTCTGTTTAGCCGTAGAATTATTACATAGGTCAACTGTAAACATTTGTATATGCCCCTATTAATTGTCGATTCTTATGAGACGACCAAAATATCGTATTAGTACTCATCAATTTCCCGGAACAATAATCTCGTAGACTTGTTTAGATAATAAACTTCGTTATGTGTAAACAATTAACATCAAAAGAGTAAGTTGGTAGTAGTATAGGGCATGAGACGGTATTTCTCTTTAGATTGTTTTTCAGCTTCAACGTTAGATTCAAATCAATCATTATAAAATTATATTCACGTGGCTGCATATAAAGTGACGGGCGTTAACGGACGGGTTTGTTAGGTAGGTAGGTTTAGTAGGTAGGCATGTATTTAATTGTTTTCAATTCCTGGATCATCACATTTTTTTATTAACTTCAGTTTAATGAGTCCTTTTGTTGAACTAATGAATAACTGAGTTGAACCCCATTATTACATGAATAATTTTCCAAGTCGTTTTTATGTTTAATTTCTTAAAGGTAAGTCTTAACTCAGACAAGTAAAGTTGGATCACGTTGACATTTCGAGGCACAATACAAATGTGGTTGTCCTCCATTGATATAATGTTGACTCAAGTTAAAGTTGATAAAAATTACATTTTCCTTTTTCTCATCTCAGGACGTGTCCCACGTAGGAAAGAGACAGTTGAATCGAATGTCGCATTTAAACAAAGGTGTTTTCGTACGCCTATTTATATTACGTCGCTTCGTTGGATGCGTCACATGCGAATCTCGGCGTCTTCCTATTACCGCGTCGGCAATTTGCGAATTGTACTTCGTGGTCGCGCTCTAAGCACTCACACAAACACCATGAGGGCTAGGAACTGGTTAGGCAAAGGTAAAATTGCCCTATTTCATGGCTATCTACTTGACGCACGGTAATACTCGTCCGCAGTATACCTAGCTGGCTCAGGCTACACAGAGACAGTGCCATTGTGACTCGTTCATGACGCCGCGTATTTTAAACGTAACAAACAGCGCAGACACTCGAGAGTGCCAAATGTAAAGTTCACTAACATAGATTTGGCAAGAGCCCCTATTTACGCGAAGTGTCTATGCTCAGAGAGAATAATTGTGAAGCACGTTGAATCTCATTCTAGTAAACCGCGTGGGTGGATGGCATATCAAATCTATCTCCACCTGTATAGATCGATAGTCCGTACCCTGTATAGTATACGCGCAATACCAGAACTAAGCTATGACTTTTTATCCGTGTATAAACTAACTGGTTGTCATGACGTTTTATTCGTTGAAACATCCATTACATATGTATTTGCATGTTTTGGATGCCGTGTGTACAGAAGTGTAATAACCAATACGATAAAGATAAAATACGAATCAATAATCTGCAGTTCTTCTTCGCGTTGTATTTGGATTTTTTTGTTATGCGTACACATACATTATCAACAAGTACACGCGCGATCGATTGCATGATAACCTGCTGCTCGCACTATCATGTATCAGCGTTCCGGGTGTAAAAGTTAGCATACAAAAGTACATACTCGAACAATCTTCTCTAGCTTCAATATATTAGTAAATTGTGTTTTATAATCCTTATTTGTGATATAAGAATTAGATCTTTATTAGGAAATAATGTTTTTTTGAGAAAGTTATATTACAAAAGTTATCTGGCATATGCTAATTTTATATTTGAGGTGATTGAAGTAAGTAAAACATGAAATAAGAGTAAATCAATGATACGTCTAATTGTATGATTGGTGCAGCTGGGAACATAAGCACAAAGGATTATTTTATATCTGTGGCCTCTTTATTACGTACTCCATAGGGCAACAGACGTGACTGTTTGAGCTATGCAAGTGTACGCACACATGGGACGTAATCCTTCGAATGTGTAGTATGATCATTAAGTAACTTCACCAGCACATTCATGACGCTTTATTTCGTTTCCATTCGAAATAAAAAGTGTATTGGATCGAACCAATCAAATATCTGAAATCCAATTGTGTAGTAGAAGAAACATCTGTAAATCGTTACAAACTGTGATAGAAATGAAAAGGACGTATTATATTTACGCTGGAGTTTCACCTCAACCTCAACGGGTTTTGTGAAGAGGTATTCCATTTTTCAGACGACTTGATAGCTTTGAATTCCGTCTCATATCTATAAGGGATTCCTCACAACGTTTTCTTATATACACTGCTTTGATTATAATTTAATCAAGAACATAATACATATGTTTAAGATATGTGAATGAAGTTATGGGCGCTGTAGTTCTATAGTATTCTCTTGTGGCTCTTGTACATCTTGAAATACTGTAGGTTGTACATAAATATTTTTACGTAACATTTGTACTTGCCCTTGAAAAAATTGTGTTGTAGGTCTTAAAATAATACCAGGAGTTTGTCATAGCTTTGTTTTAATAACATGCGTCCAGTGAATGTAATATATGAGCTAAATCATATCAAAATAATAACTAGAAAGCCATTTAATGACCTTTTAATGTATCTACGGCCTCATAATTTTACCAACAATGACAGTCCCTGAGCTTCGAAGCAATTGGCATTCTTCAAGATGTTTTGTTGGCAGATGTACAAAGCAATAATGAATTCACTCCAATATAAATCAACGTAATTATGTATTCATTTTATCAATATAGGGCTCTTTAGTAGTTCTTTGTAAAAGTTTTGGGCAAAGAATTATCTATTAGTTTGCTTCTGTGAAATGATGAAGTCATCCTAATCATAAATAATTGTTAAAGAAAAATAATCGCCCAATGCGATGACTCCTATGGTAAGGATACCCGTTCAATAAAAGAGGTCGATAATAAATAACAAATAACGCTCCCCTTTCGAGAGCCATTAGTTTGATCAACACCATGTCTAATGATATAGATATATATCACCAGACCCTACCGAAACTCGCAGAAACAGTTAGAAAATTCTTAGAAACTATTTGATAAACATAAGTTTTTAAAGTGTATTTTGTTATATTGTAAATTATTATTATTTTCTTTTAACATCATATTGGTATACCTACTGTAAGGATGTTAAGGTGTGTGTGTAAATATGTAAATAAAAATAAATAAAAAAAAACAATCACGAAACAAAACTGTGTTGAATCATATCTTGTAGGAGTCCATCCAGTGTTTTATTATGGCGTAGAATTTGTCCAACTATGTGACGTTTGCCTGTAACTTGGAATACAATGATGTAATTATTGTTTAGTGTAATGGACGAGTAATGATGGCGGGCGTATTAACGTTTGTAGGATTGTGTGACGCTGTCAACATCAGTGTCAATGGCGACGTGCTCAATAGGTGATGTAATATGCTGTCCATGAGTATTGTATGTTGCTTTGCCTTAGACAATATCATTCAAGACGTATGCTGTCACCGTAACTATTTTTTGGCATACATTCTTTTTCTGCAATCGAAATTTAAGGGGGAGTCATTAATGCTAGTCAAAACCTTGCTATAATATGTAAATATTATTGCCGTTGTCCCGGGTGCCTCATAGTGGGGATCGGACCCCAGCTTTTGTTATTTATTGCTGAGATAATATCCTATCTCCTATAGGGAGCGGGGTTGCAATGGTATTATTAATAATAACTTTACGTATCGATGCTGAATGCAAAATACCGTCTGTTTGTTTTGTAATGATGACCGTGACGGCTTTCACCGCTATCTTTCAAGAATTCATTCCTCTATTTACTATATTATTATAAAATATTTGTTTTAATTGTTAGAAAATATTTCTGATTTTCCTTTGTACTATAACGATAATTTCAAATTTGTGTAATTTATGACAACAGAATACATATCACTGTTTAACTAGCATGTATTATTGAATAGGTGCATATATACATGCTATGCCGGCTGTATATCCGTATTGTGTAGGAAGTAATCCACAATATTGTATTTTTATTATATTAAGCTCCATTATTACACGGGAGCTTGATGTGTTGAGGGCGCTTGCTACGATGTTTCTATAAATTTTCCCTCTTTAACAGCCTCCTCCTCAATACGAATCCTTTGACGTATTACGATTTTTAGCGGGCGTATTAATGTACGAAATAATATGACTCAGAGTGGTTCGAGTAGTTGCCTGCGACATAAAGATCGCAAGTTCGAATCCCGACTGTACCAATGAGTTTTTCGGAACCGTGAAGTGATTCGTCAAAACACGAGCTTTACGGCGAAGGTAAATAATCGAGAGGAAACTTGCATACGTCTGAGAAGCAATTTAAAAGCGTATGTATAGTTGTGCTTGAGTAACGGCGATGGATTCGCCATCTTCTCGTTGGCACCTAAAAAAATGTCTCTGGCGGAAAATGAGTGTGAGCCCACCGCTTTCGGGACACTTGTGGAAACGCGTAAGGATAATATAATATTATTACGTGAGGGAGTATTGGCAATTTTCAACCCACTCTCCCCTTGACAAGATATCATAAGACTCATATTTTTTAAGTAAATAAATGTGCTTGATCACGTAGGATTTACTTCAAATGATAATTTGCTTATTTTTTAATGGAACATAGTTTCCTCGATATCTTACGATGTTTCTTGCTGGAAAAAAATAACATGATATTTGCCGAGACCACTCTGGGGGGACCACGTGGGGGAGCCACGTGATATTGAGTTATGTGTTAGGGTTGTTCCTGCTATACGGGCCGATTCCAAGATTTTTCCTCTGTCATAAACTGTAATGATACTACAGTAAGACTTGTGGCCGCTATTTAAAAACTCTTCATTCTCCGCATTTATTTTAAATGCAATTTAAAAAATATTAATGGTGCATAATTTGAAAAAGTTACTTGCATAAACTGTAATTTGTTTTATAATATGTTTATTTTTCATAGACCCGCTTAAATTGCAATACAAAAATGTGTTTACAGCTCTCGACCCTCAGTTTATGGGGCTATTTGCATTTTGCTCTATAGGAATGCACGATGCAGTTGGAAATAAAATTAAGTTAGTCCGTCCTTTTTTATAGATTATTTTTCATACATATAATCACACCTCTCCCCTGTAGGTAGGCAGAGACCACTTCTTTCCACTTGCTACGATCCTTACATACTTCTTTCGTTTCGTCCACTTTCATTATTCTTTTCATACATGCTCTTCGGTTTAGGGTACTCTTGACCTGACCTTTTTTCAAGATGTCCCTAATTTGGTCTAGAAACGTCCGTCTAGATTTATTTATTCGATTATTTTAGAACTATACTATCGTCAATCTTCTCAATATGAAAACAAAAGTAAACTTGGAACTTGAATTTACAGTGCAATTTACTTCAGTAAACTTAAATTCAGTTTAAATTTTAAGCCTTTCAAATAAAGTGTCTGACATTTTTGATATGATGAACTGAACAGAAAATGTATTGCTGTCCAAGAAGCGCCTACGTTTAAGAAGTTAAGTCGTGTGAAGTACTCTTACTTTGACCGTTAAATTGTTTCCTCCGGGGCTCGTCTTAAGTGGATAAGTGTCCTCGGCTCCATTGGGATATGTTGTGTCAGCGTTATATTGTTATTTGTGCTCGTAGTACTAGTAGCATACGAACATAATGAAATACATTTGTATTATGATATACAAACACCTGAGATTGGCATGTATTTAATTATGTATGTAGCAATGTGTCCATAGGTTATCACAAGTTTCTGAAATAACACTGTTGCTTTTCACCTGCGCTTAAATAGGAACATCATGAAATATTTATGATCAAGTTAGAGTCATTTACAGCGCCGACAAATTTTGAATCATATTCACAGTGGGTGTAAGTTAAATTAAATGAAATCGAATTAAATGAATACGTTTGACGCGGGTCAAAGAAACTTACAAACAATCTTTGTTAATAATAGTTTTATAGCGTTCTTATGGCCAAGCTTATACCCGTACGCTATAATTCATACAGAAAAATCTGTCAGTTGTTCGTACTGCAAGCACAAGACACACATCGGTCGCAAATTAAGTAGTGCATTAATTAATTGTAGCAATAGTTCTTAATGTAAGGAGTAGTAAACATTTTGTGATAGTTAAGTTATCGTGGAAAGATTGTGGATGTTTGTTAAGGGTAGGTTTAGTAGTCTCAAAAGCTGGTAAAACATAGTGTTACATAATTTCTGTTTTATGATACCGTTACGTTAATAAATAATTGAATTGTATGCAGTATATACTTGCGTAACGACAATTTGAACCCTCTCGTAATCGAAACCTTAAGTATTAAAATTTTAGATCCGACTACTGCATAAATGCATGTTTTGATTACGCTTGCGCTTAGTCCCTATTTCAGTGTGCTCGTTTCAGCTACAAATCACCAATTCCAATCATTGTTCGTGACATGTTTGTTAGAATTACGTAATGAAGAATTGATATAGAAGGTATATCAGCTACTTCGTTTCTTTACCACATACAGACTAAGTTCGTCTTTGATTAGAAATATATATTTAATTTGTTTTTCGTGAAATTAAATATATTGGTGTTCCCACACTGCTGTTAGAAAATGTTTACAAACTATAACATTTACTAACAAATGTTATAAATTGTTACATTTTGTTAGAAAATGTTACATGTTACAAGTGCTCCTACACTGACGGAAAATGTTAACTAACATTTTATAACATTTTGGCTCGCAGTTTGGTTTTGCGTTCTGAGGTGTCTACATGAAAATGGAAGATTTGCTCATTGGAATAGCTTATATTTCTTGTTTAAAAAAAAAGATAAAGCGCTCTTATTGGATGCGCCAAACGCTAAAAGCTAGAGGCAAATATAGTGCCATAGACTATCTCGAGGATTTAGGCATTGATGGTTGCTTAAAAGATTTTATAAGAATGAACAGTTCTGAATTTGAATATCTACAAAATAATTTTGTTCAAAAATGTTTACTAGCATGAAAACATTTTATAACATTTGTGATCAGATGTTTGTAAACAAATGTTTTCTAACAATAGTTAACATTTTCTAACAGCAGTGTGGGAGTACCATATATCTTCAATGGACGATGAGTGATATATTTGCATCACTGGGAGATCCGTACTATGTAATGGTGCTTTGGTTAAATTTGTTCATGCCCTTTTAGAAAATTTCTTACTATCCTAGTTCCTTTACGGGTGAGATTGAAATGAGCTACCGTACCGTACCTAAGTGGTACGGTACTGCTGTTTCATTTAAAAAGCAATTAGTATTATTACAGATTGACAGCCGCGGAATCTTGCGGTCAAATTGACTGACTGGTTATCTGTCTGTACAATAAATATATTGTGTTAATAAAACGAGCGTGAGATGTTTTTTTTTTATTGCAATATTTATATTAACGATGAATTCTTTATTATAATAAAATTTATTAACTACTTACACATAAAATACAGCTTAAATAAAAAATAATAAGCATTATGAATGTGTTCACCATATTTCGTAGGCTAATTCACAGTCTGAAGTAGCATCAAAATGGTGAGATTACTGCCATCTATAGCTAACATCGCGAAACAAATTATCTAGTATGTAAAAAATTGTCTAGTATGTACTGCCATCTATGAGAGTTTTGGTGATATTTGGTTGAATTTAAACTTCGCTGATCCAGAGAAAGTAAATTATAGCGCCATCTCTTGCGTATATGAAGAGCTATTATACTGTGTTTGAACTGCAGATTAGAACGTGTAGATGTCGCTTGTTGTTACGTGTTACGGATTTTTAAAGAACGCTAGGCGGGTTGTCTTCTATCATGATGTTGTAAGGTATACTATAAATGCATACATATAATAACATCGAGTCTTTCACTTGATCAATATTCATCGGACTCTTCATAGATACTCGCTGGTCATTTTATTTAATTTTTATTCGAGATACCAATGGTTAACCATTGATTGTTCACACAAAGGACAAAATAACATAATACATAGTTTTACCTATAGTAGACAGTGTAACAATCACTTAAAGGTAAACACCACATGTACCATAGTAACATTTTCACATAAATATTGGAGTCTCAAAATATTAAGACAATACAATGTTCAATCGACATTCAATTCTAATGTGAGATATAGATAGTGCCGTCCACAAAGACGCGCCCCACTATTCTTCCCTATAGTTTAACGTGTGCAACCTTCCATTAATGTTGAGTATATTATCTGTACACACTGTAGGTAATCTATGAGTGCACACGCACACAACATTAAATAGACTCATCGTCATCCCCGCATCCCGCGACCTCCTGGACTAGAAATTGGTGGGGTGCGTCTTTGCGGATGGCACTGACACATCTATACATGCCTCACATTAGAATTGAGCGTCAATTAGAGAGACATACCTAAAATAACACAATTAATAAGTTTATACAGAAGGGACAAAGGAAGACATACACTTAATGAAGCTTACTTAACGCATTAATAACCTTACATAACCTTGCGTACGGTAGGTAAGTTGTCCACCCTAATGGTGGCGCTTCATTATGTATTAATAAGTAGCTGTGCCCCGCGGTTTCTCATGCATAAACATTGTTTTCATTAGTATGATTTATATCAATATTTATTTTCGGAGCAAAACAAGTCCTATGTGTTAATCCAGCTAATAAAACTATCTGTGCCAAATTTAGTTCACTTCTGTTCAGCCTATTTGACATTAAGTAACAAACAAACATTCATACATACATACAAATTTTCGTATCTTGTAAAATACGAAAATTATTATAAGTAGGATAAAAATTACATTGACTGATTAATGAATGCGCCTGACACTTGATAATTCAGAGCTATATTGCTAAAGCAATATAAATTGTTTTAAATTTCATGTTCAAATTTTATTTGGACTCTTTCTTCGACTCATGTATTGTATTAACAAAGACTCGATCCAAATAACAACGTCTTAACATTAGTTAAGATGTTGTTTTTATGCAAATAATGTTTATTTTTTATTTATATTAGCATTTGAGAGTCAACCTGTTTTTGTTTTTTTAATTTGTTGATGTTATGCTACTACGTAATAAATCGAGATGTCATTTTAATTGTTGCATTTCAAAAGTATTTTTTTACTAAATTACTGAAAAATGCTCTCAACTAAAATACCATTACAAGTGTTTTGTCGCTAGACTAAGTAAAAGTTGGAAAAATTATTTTATTTTTCAAGTTCACTCCCGGCGACTTGCCCGACGAATATATTAATTTTCCATTCCGACCCTTTATCAATTTCTGATGCAAATCACGATGCGATGCAAAAGAACAAAAACAATTTTATTGTAATGTGCACGGAGAAATTTATTAATTTCTTTAAATTGAATTATGCATTTGAAAAGCAGCAGCGAGTTATATTGTCGTGGTTTGAATAAAATGACTTTTTTCATGTATGTCATTATGCCGAGGGCTTCACAGGCCACTTATATTCATGCCAAAATAAAATATGACTTGCTTTGATCTGAAAGCCTTACAATTTAAGGGGCTCATTAGAGTTCCTGTGTAAATTTATGAGTGCGATATGGTTAGAAGTAGCGTGTGGTCCTTGCATAAAAATAACATTTATCTAAAATAACCCAGCTGAACTTTATTTACGATGAACATGTATCCATCATTGCTTTTAAACTCAAAAAGACAAGGATTTTAAAAGTACCCCGTGTTTACTCGTTTTTTGTAATCTTGTAAAACTGAAACATTGGGATCCTGTCGTTGTAATTACATAGAGCTCTCGAGAAGTGTGTGAAAGGATTCCTACAGGATCGGCAACACGCGAGCGATACCCCTGGTGTTGCAAGAATTCATAGGCGGCGGTAACGGCTGCGTGTTTATGTGCCACCCTAGTGGTATAACGAATAAAAACCAAACCGATCGTGCGAACGGGGACAATAATTGCTTTAAATAAAGAAAACGCGGATATTAATTTGAAGAGAAGAAATTCTGAGATATATCAAGGTGGAAAGTTACCAAACGGGATGTTTCTGCTTATTTGCCATTCCGAATGTTTTGTTTCTTTAATGATTACAAGGAAATACGCGGAGTTTTCTTTACTGTTTATTTATTTTCGTAAAAGAATAAGATTTAGCACACCATGTGCCTTATCGGTAAAACATTGTGTGTGAGGAAACCTCATACGTTTGAGATTCGGACGTATAAGTAGAAGTCGTGCTTGATAAATGGATAAACTGACTGCCATCAATTAAGGGCAAACACCTCTGCCTATCCCTAATCCTATCCTTTCCTTTCCTATCTATTAGGTACGGAATATGTGACGATTTAACTCTAACGGCTGCCTTTTCCGTTATAGCGCGCTGGCTCGATGTCGGCGACACGACTTGATTCACTAATATCGTTAATGCGAGAATCCTAGGTGTTGGGGATATTTCTTATACACATACATGTTCTAGAGAGCTGCAGATTAATATTGTCCTGCGTTTAATCGTCTCGTAACCTAAAATGAGTTTTCAGAAACGGACATCTGCTGTGGACCTAAATCTTGTAAACGTGTATTGTTTATCGCTTGACTCGCCAAAAAATATTAGATTTCCATTCAAAGATCAGATTAAATCTCACTTGTTATCAATATAAGATCGGCTACCATTCACCAAAATAACAGACAGAATCCTGACGGAATGGAGTTTTACCTAATGGAAAGATTTGAATAGCTTGTTATTGTAAAATGGCAGGCAAGTGTATAAATAATGTGGTAGTAGTGGTAGTAGTGAGTCACTGCTCTCCCTGCAAACCGACGTGTGCGGGCCTCGGAGTGATATACAAAAACATGCATATCATCACGCCCTAACAGGGTAGGCAGAGAGTATAGAGCGCCAGTTTTGTTTCATGTTCGCGTTCGGTTTCCAGAATGTCTAGATAATACGTTTATTAGTATGTATTGTTAGCCTGTCATGCGTGTAATAATGTTTAGGCGGTTAGCATCTGAAGCGCCCTGTATAGTCAGCCATCTCCCTATCGTATATCGGATTAAGTCGATTACCCCTTGGTGCATGCCGCATGAACCGTGGAAATTACATTGTTGAAGACGAACGTCGCTCCTACAATTTCCGGATATGCACAGGAGATAGATAGTTCCTGTTAACATGAGAATCGTCTCGGATATGCTCGTGGCAGAGTTTCAGGTTATTATATGTGATAAAAGACACTTATGTATGTTTATTATGCCATATTGTCTTAATATTAAGGTGTTCTTACCTGTTGGTGATCCAAATAAATAAATAAATATAGGCCTTGATACTTTGACGCCTTCATTTTACATTGTAACGATATTTTTAAAGGCGTTTAACGCATTCGATTGCTACGTATTGAAATGTATTGTCTAAGTGACTCATGTTTTATATGCTCTTTGATTTCAAATGGCTATTATACTTACTTAATCGTCAATAATTGTAACGAAAACAAACAGTAGTGTTGTTACTCATTATCTTAATCCACTTGTAATATACAACCTTTCTAAGAATCCCGAGACATTGTTCTGCGGGGCTTGTTAAAATCTATCGATCAAAATACTACGATGAGATGAGTAAAACTTTTATCTAGTGATGTTCCGCTTCCGTAATTTCTTAGTTCGTAATACCAATTGTATCGGGCTCAAGTCGCATGTAACGGATTATTGATTTGCCCGCAATCCACTCTACTACCGTCTCACCTTTTATATTTTAGCGAAACATATTTCGTTCGGCTTTCTGTATTACTCACTACAATATTTTCTAGATTCTCTCTATTAAATGGGTCTGGAAACGGTACGCACCAAATCGATGTGATCACTAGGATTAATTTTGTTTATAGATTTCGAAACAGCAAACTAACATTCGGCTCACCTGATGAGCCGGCCATTCGCGTATTGGCGACAGTATTTATTTAGAATGTAAAATCTCTGTTAGCATATAAAATATACCATTTCTGCAAGCACAGACGCTGTGTTTAAAATTTGACAAAATTCAATTAATTATACCCACCTCCGGTCTTGGCCGTGTGGTTCGAATAGTTGCCTGCGACACAATGATCGCAAGCTCGAATCCCGAATGTTCTAATGAGTTTTTCTTAACTTAAGTACAGTGAGTAGTCACACCACGAGCTTTGCGGTGAAGGAAAACATCGAGAGGAAGCCTGCATACGTCTGGAAAGAAATTCAAAGGCGTTTGTATAGTCGTGCTTGAGTAGGTAACGGCGATGGACTAGCCATCTGTCACGTTGGCACCTAAAATATATCTCTAGTGGAAAGTGGATGTGTGGATCATACGTATATATCTCTGGGAAGTCGTGAGGATATATTATTTCTGAGTTTCTCCAGACGAGCAACTTCAGCTTAGAATAGGAGATCACGCTGTGACTTCTTTCTGCTGCTCATGTAGCTCGATTGAGATCACGCATAGATTAAGGAGGGGTAAACCAATGAGCAGCATTAATAAAAAAAATCCTCTTGTTTCACTTACCAACCAAGTACTAATATTGAACCTTCTTTCTGTTTCTTTAGGTAGGTTTCAAGGGACCAACATTAAAACACCACCCACTTCCGACAGTACATTTCAGCGACCACGAGGCAGGCCATGGGTAAGTAAGTACAAAATAAACGCAGCTTGATCGGTATATCATTATGAGAACTGAACTATTTTTGTTCTTATAACCGATTACGGTTAAAGTACAAAAATAGTTGATTTCATGATATCGCACGTTCGTCCTTAAATTTACGCTCTTATCTCACTAAATACTGGCGAATCATTTTGCCTTATCCACGACTTAGTAGATCCTAAAGTTTTGTACTTTAATCTATCTGAGTTTCAAAACCAGACGAAATAAATTGAAATGCCATAAAACGTCTCCCTGCAGCGCTCGTAAAGTTTTGCTCTTGTGGAAAGTCAAAGTTGAAAACGGAGTGGGGAAACTAACAATCGGAATATCCAATAGTTCATGTTTATTTATTTCGGAAATGTGAACTATTTTCCACTGAATACTATTAACTGAGCTGCCGCTCAATTGGCATACACAAGCTTTGGGAATTAGTGTGGCCTGAATCCAATTTTAAACTTTTCCGCATATATGAAGTAAGTGTTCTCATGTAGAGTATTTTCCAAGTTTTATAGCCACGTTTCATCATAAAAATAACAACAACAACAACACAATTACACGATTTCCCAATTTTCAACAAGCTTATGGGACCAGTTCGCATCGGAATAATAAAAGTCAAATGAACGAATTTGAGGTTAGTTTTTAAATGTCAGATCTACGACATGTACATCCACATTTCCATTTCCATTGCTCTTGATGAATATGAAGCTTACATGATGAACTGGTTTAAAATAAGTAATATATAAGTATTAATTAGAAAAATATATATATTTTTTAAGTTATCTGTATCCTCGCTTGCACATTCCAGATAACTTTCTTTATACTAATTATAACAAAGAAACACGTGACTGATGTCACGGTTGAAACTTGCAATCCATATTTAAATTCTACGATGTTGAAGGATTATTTCGCACCATGTGCTATATGAAAGCTTGTTCGGTAAAATGAGTCAGTCAACACAAAGAAAACCTTAATACTGGTGGGTTAGACACGCGACGGGAAAAGCCTACGATTATATCATTGATCAGGTTTGTACTATCATGGTTTGTCGTGAACTTATCTATTACATAATATGCTTATTTATTGCGCTACTTAAGCTTTGTTACTCATATCCACAAGGCTAAAAATATATTTCTATAAATTACGACGTATATACGATTTAAGTGGGCTTTGGTACGTAATTGCCTTCGTCAGGATAAAAGCCTCATTAATATATAAAAATAAAATGTGAAGACGACTCGAAATTGACGCACTTGGTTGCCCCATAAAGGCCACGATAGTCTTGTATTAAGTATATTACATACATCTTAAGATAGCAGTTCCTGTTTTTGTGACATACCAGAAATAATTAATACCGATGACTATGCGTTCCTTTCCTTCTAGCCTCGAAGGCGATTTTGTATTGTATGGGCGCTGAAGGTTGTTTAAAAGTTTGCAGATCGATTCAAGTGCGCAGTAGCAATTTTCCTCGAGCCATCTTTGTATGCCTGCTACAATGTCTGAGTGCTGAACATTGCACATACGCCCTTTACAATTAGGATGATAATCAGAGTGTTTCTGTAAGACAATAATTAATATTTAATAGATATATTTAATGGGCATATGATGATTTATCATGTAATGGGCTGCTTCCAGATAGACCAAATTGGAAGCACTTCTTAGAACGTTATTTCCATCAAAAAAGTTAATTTTGATATATGTGGGTTCTAATGTAGGTGTTTAGAAGGCTTCAGAGGCGTTCTGAGAACCGATAACATCATACAAGTAATGGAATTTGGTTTCTTTCTAATCTTGTACGGATTAGTATTTCTAAGTCGAAATATCATAGTTTGACTGGACTACATGCCCAATTTAATATTGTCGTACATACATCCTCTCCTTTTATATGACAATGTACCTATGCAATTTCCTTTGTCATTATTTGACTTCCCCTTTTAGGTACAAATACAAAATGCATATTCTTTTTAAGTTTTAAGCAATTGTGTGTTGTTACGTGCACTGTCCCTATTATTTCCACAACTGTCGATTTACTCGCACCTTGCCATGGTTGTTTATTATATCCGCCAGCAGCAGTTAAATGTTATCAAGTCATATCCGCTTACCGTTTTAATAAAATATGCATTTTATCACGTTATTATTAACATTTGTATACTAGTAAAATTTTATTTTGCACCAGATTAAATTAGCTTTTGAAGTCCATATGTGTGAGTACCTCAACAGATTAAACCTTTTGACGATAACAATTATGTATTAACTCCCAACCCAAATCCTTTGCCAAAATTTAAGCATTGTATAATACTAGCACTGGTGCGGCTTTTGTATACACAATAATATATCTAATGTTATTGTTTTTTTTGCCATTGTTTATCATTGTATTCAGGTACCTAGATTGATGCATTTCGCTTTTGAATGATTATATAAGTATTGAACCAAGGCGATAGTAGCGGGCGATGTACTTTACAAATGTTAAATAGAGCCTTGGTAAAGTTCCACATACAATTTTATTACAATCGCTGGCTTATGATAAGATAGAATTACGAATCAATAAGACGGGGCATTATTCGAACTCCGCACTTCTATGTCTATCTGACTAACTTCCATGTTAATAGTGGAAGTATGTATGTAGTGAATTAGCGTACCTACCTACGTACGAGACATTATAATAACATAAGTATTCATTATTTTTATAACAATATATCGAGCCCCAAAAATTCAGGAATTGGGTCGGGTATAAATGTTTGATAGGAATTAACGAAAATCCTTTCTTCAATTCTGTATTAAATTAATTATACTTTCGCAGTGTATTTTGAATACGGAATGTATAATTCGGCGCTGGTACTTGACACGCGTGGGCCAGGTTTATAGATCAAGTACGAAGCCAGTTGTTCTATATTGTAATGTTACGATGGAAGGTTCTGGAGGTCTTGCCGTGTGAAAGCCATGCCAAACAACAACACTTAGCAGGAAATATAGACAAAAGGAGGCAATTAAGAAAGGACGTAAACAAGTTGTTTTCGTCGCCCGGCCATTGTTCTGCGGATGCATTCACGCGGCAATTCTACGAACATCTTAATGGCAGTCTAGAGCCTTCCACCGATATCTAGTATATCGTGCCGGTGCCATATATAAGGCGGTATCCGATGGGCACGGGCAGTTAAGTCTGAGCGAGTCAGTTTAGAGAGTTAGTTTAGTGAGTTTAGTTCAGTGCGAGTGATCACAAGTGTTTTATCGGTGACTATAGTGAGTGTTACAGTATTAGTGAAGTGTTTCAGTGCCTAGTGTTTACTGTGTTCTACTGTTACTGTGTTGTAGTGTACACAGAGTAGAAGTGTATCAGTGTTTAGTGTTTACTGTGTTCTACTGTTACTGTGTTGTAGTGTATACAGAGTAGAAGTGTTTCAGTACCTAGGGTTTACTGTGTTGTACTAGTACTGTGTTGTAGTGATCAGTGTTATAGTCAATAGAGCTGTAGCGAATAGTGTAAGGATTTATCGTACAAGTCTCCGGAATTATTCTGTGTATAGAATAAAGTGTCGTTTAAGTGTAACAACCGGCTATCATAAATTATCCCGAACCCCAGCTCGTAACAGTAACAATATCTATACCTTATTCGTCGTCACGAAACCGCTAACGTATCTATACCGCGTAGAATTCATATGAAATGCCATAATGCTTTCAAGAAACATACCTACCATAAAGGATCAATATATAATTAATATAGTTAAATTTAATTATATAATTAGTAATTGAACATTAAAGAGCACAGATGTACGAAATTCACACTTTAGAATTCCTCGAACACATAGCTTATTATACACATATATAACATAATAACTTCACAATTGCATGCATAATAGAAAAATAAAGAAATGGATATTCATTATATGCATTGCCATTTTTGGTAATGTTTATTAGTGTCCAAATGTATTTAGAATTGGCAAACATTTTTTTGTACCTATATTCTGTAAGTAGTGGAATACTTGAGTTTTTCTTTTCGTCGACTTCTTACTTCTGAGTTAACACAATGGACTCTTAAATGACGTACTTTCTCATGAAAATTCTGAGAAGCCAAGCAAACGCCACCAAGAAATTTAAAAGTACATTGTGTGAGTTTTGCGTCAGAGTTGTCTCTAAAGTTCTCGGTCCTTGGTCGAATAAAAGACGGTAACCAGGCAACACAGTAAGAGTTCCGGTTTGTCCTTCTGGAGTTTTTATTTTATATCGTGTAATGGTCTCTTGATTTTATCATTTACGCTCGGTTTATGTTTCAACTAGCGGTGCCCGCGACTTCGTCCGCGTGGAATTTGACATAATAGTTATTGTTCAGTTCACAGAGTTTATGATAACTTACTAATTCTGTATTTTGCTATGTAGACATACCTACCTATGCTCATTTTAATTCTTCTTCTATTTTGTGAATCGATATTTTGTTTTTCTACATATTTCTCCATTTAGTTATTACATACATATAGTTCGATAGTAGATCAATCTATAGTTATTACTTTTCGTTTTTGCATTTACAGTTTAATTATTATTTACTTTCCGATTTTCGCATTAGCTTTAGCTTTTAATATAATCCGGTCAATGTTTTTCATAATTTTAACTTATATTGTAAACCTTCATTACTTTGGTTTGTTCTAAAATAAAATTAGCCTACATTACTCCTAGTAATATCAGCTATCTGCCAGTAGAAGTCCCGTCAAAATATGTCCAGCTGTTTTACGGCCGGTTTCGAGATTAGCCGGAACAATTCATCATTATTTCGTTCGTCGTTCGTCATTCATCGTTCTATCGATATAATCGTATGTTATATCTATACTAATATTATAGAGCTGAAGAGTTTGTTTGTTTGTTTGAACACGCTAATCTCAGGACCTACTGGTTGGAATTGAAAAAATATTGTGTTTGTGTTGTATTTGTGTTTTTTTTTGTTTTGTGTTGGATAGTCTATTTCTCTAGGAAGGGCTTAGGCTATATATCATCATGCTACAACTAATAGGAGCGAAGCATACGTGAAGAATGTTGCAAGAACGGGACAAAATATTCCTTTTTGAGAGGTACCGCTGCGTGCGCTGCGTAAACGGTTTAAGTTGCGAAAATATCATGTATGAGGGAATTGTTCATCTTTAAAGGTTCTAAAAAAAGTCCGCGACAGCATATGTATATCTTTAAAGATTGACTCACTATAACCTTTTTAGGGCAATTTTTATCGCAAGTCCGCGATGGGCTCCTAAACAACAACCGATTTCAATCAAATTTGCACACCGTGTGCAGTTTGATCAAACTTGAAAGGTAGGATAGCTTACATCACAATTGGAACCGATAGGTGGCGCTGCGATCGTTTTTCACCCGGGCGAAGCTGGGCGGGACAGCTAGTTGATATACATACATCCATATGCATTTAGTAAAAAGCTAAAAAAATTAATATATAAAAAATTTAATTAATGTAAAAGTTATTATTACACACAGACTTTCTAATTTTATTTATTTGTATAGATATATACTTTACTGTTAAATCATTGGTTGGACGGATATCGACTTTTCGTCCCTCGTATCTCGAGAGGTCGAGCGATAATTACAAGTGCAATTTTATGCTTACGATGTGCACGTTATATTATATCTGAACGAACTATATATTCTTGATTATTATCTTCGTTTTATGCGTATTAAAGAAGCTTTTGTTGTTCCATTATTCGAGAAGGATTACACTTAAAAGTGTTTAGGTTGACTAAGACAAATGTGGCAATGACTGGAACAGTAATTTTAAAAGTTTTATAATAATATAAAAGTTTAGAACACAGAAAAACAAACTTATCATGTGTATAGTGCAATCGAGAAAGGCAGTAAAAAATTGCACACACCTATCACTCCCTAGTGTGAGAGTAGAGCGCAATTTTCATCCTAACTTTATTTTATTAGATTATTAGAATTAATGTCCTATATACTTTGTCAATCTGAGATGAATTTTTCGAATTATTCATTTTGAAAAAGAGGTTGTTCTATTTTTAGTGATGTGACATCTCGTATGTTTTGATCTCTAATTCTTAGTATATATATCTACTCAATTTTGACTCCATTTTAATGTGCACATTTACTCTGAAATGTTATTATTATTTGATTTTGCATCATATTTACCTCCATTTATGACAGTGGTCGACCAATTATGTTGGCTCCTGTGCGCAATGGTACACTAGGTGCATACGAACAATACGTGTTACACACAAGGGGAATCCAAATTGATTGTTTGATTTATGTGTCAAAGCCAAGACAATACGTATGTTGCTTGCTTTTCCAGTGTCCCATCCTATATTATTTGGTAGAACTACAAAGGTTTTGTTACCATTGTCTCTCGGACAAATAGACTAACAATAATATTTGACGAGAATCGTAACCATTACTTACACCTGAACACTCTCTTTATAGTATATATACGTATCTTGTGTCAGGATGCATGACTTAATTTATCTTATAGAAAGCAATTAGAATTAATGACCAACATATTGGTCGTATAAAAGTTACGTATTAACATTTTTGTTTTGAACCACAATATACGAGGCATATTGTGTTTACATAATTATTGATGATTACACGCAAATGAACAATCGACGTGCAAATTTTAAAAACCCTCAAATTCACTACTTCTTTCTTTTTATTCCTCTTAGAGACTGCAACCCATGTACATACATAATTGCATTTCGTATGATTCTTTGTACTTTACTAAAAGCCGTTGTCATTATTCTGAGCGCCGTGTTATTAAGCTGTTTGGTTAGAGTAAGTGAAAAATAAATACAAAAAAATTAAGGTTTCCTATCTATTTCAAAGTGTAAAATATCCAAACTCTACCCCCAGGGAGAACTATGATAAAGGTCGATGTTAATGAAGCTAGAAGTCCCAAACTCTTCCCGTCTCCCGTATCGTCCTCCCGACTCGTCCCAAGCAATGTACCTTACCAAATATATTTATATATATATATATATATATACATTGCATATTTATGTACCTACATTGCACGCCGTATGCCACAATATGCAAAGTCCCTTCATAGGGTAGGCTGACCAACTTTATGATATATGTATTAGACTTGATTTTATTCAGATCACATGTTTGTTCTGGTTTATGTTTTTTGCTCATCAGACGACGGTGACTAAAATAACTACACCGTGTGAGTTGAAAGTATAGCAGATGCCATCTGCAGAATCTCACAGTATATTGCATCAATATTTTCTTTTTTCATTTGACTTGCGTGAGATCTGAGGTTCCCTTTGCTAACCATATTATTCGTTCGAGTAATCACCGACTTCCTACGTAGACCTAAAGCAAAGCACTACTTTCGAGTTGTATTCTGTCTGATCCTGTGGGATGTGAGGTTCGTTTCTTCATGTTGCTAATAAACTGCCCTCAGCTCGTACTCTGCTGCGCGCGACTGATACGTTGTGTTACAAGCGACCGCTTACCATCAAATGGTACATATACAACCGGTGTCCTGCGGTTCTATCCATATAAAACATTTAACTAGGTATATAACAAACATCCTCACAAACTTAAATGTTAGTAGGCTGCATAAACACTCCTTAGCTTACACATACATAATAATAATAATAATATATCCTCACGCCTTCCCACAAGGGTCCCCGAAGGGGTAGGCAGAGGTGTATAGGTAATACCCAGACACCCACTTTCCGCCAGAGGTATATTAGGTGCCAACGTGACAGATACATTATAGCTGAAAATATATTCCTGTAGAGATAACTGTAACAATTTGGTATCTTATCTACAATAATCCCCTTTTCAACTAGTAACTACTAACTAGGTATAGCTACTTACAATAAATATTGACTTAGCTTTTATTTAATATTGATAATACTGAAAGTACTTATCGAATTTGTCAGTCGATTGGTTGTCGCAATTTGGTTGTCATTTGCAACAGTTCACATATTAATTAATCAGCTATATAATGCATTCTTATATTCATAGGCCGTCGGTATGGGATGGTGCAATTTGGCAGCCGAACTGACAATATCCATCATTTTATTACAGCTGTAAGTCAACCATTTTACATCTCGTATTATATTGCGACTCATATATACAATAAATTGTTTGTAGCCAAGCGTTTCGACCTTTTATTAGCAAATTAAGCGAACCGCTTCCACTCTGAATGGAAACTTCCAAAACACTCGGATTCCATATAATGGTGGCTATTTGCTGGTTTCAGTGGCCTAATTTTTGTGTATTGGCAAGCATATCTGTGGGTATAATATTGCTATTAAATTATAATTATGTGAAAGGAGGACTTGCAATGTTCCTATAAAAATCAATATTGAACGTTGTTTTTCAAGGTCAATGTGCATTTTTTTATACAACTAGAGTGGCAAACAAGCACACGGGCCCACCTGGTGGAAAACGGTTACCGCAGCCTATTTACGCTTGCAATACCGAAGTATCACTTGCGCGTTGCCACACTGTGTTCGGAGAGTTATACTGTGTTGGCCGCACAATGGGACTAATCCCTCTGCTGCCAACACAATATAACAATCCTCCCCCCTCCCCAAGGAGCTCATTACTGGAAACCTTATTCACCGCGTAGGAACACAAAAAAATGTGTTATTTGGCTACGGACTTCTATAAGGTGGATGTCCTGCCCCAGTCGGGCAGCTCCAAATTCGAACGGGAAACCCGTTATGCCCTACCTCTCTTAAAATGTTATCAAACGGGTATCAAAGTTAAGTGGTTTATTTTGGAAGCATTTTCCAATTAGTCGCTCGGCTTTCATCATCTGTTTCGTATAACTTATCTTCATTTCACTTTAAAGTACCTGATCAAAGCCTAATAAATATATATTTATTTCAAGCCAATAGATCAATTGGCATTTTTTCTTACGATTAATTATGTTGTTTTAGTTTTAGTCACCTTTTTATTACTATATTCTACGCGCTCAGCTCTCAAGTTGTTCAGGAGTCTAAGAACTGTGTTAACTGAACATACCTGGTCCTGAGTTAGATAACATTATATCACTATACTGCATACCAAATGAAATTATACCTACCATTTATGATGTTGAACAGGGACGCCAGACAAAGAAATACATTTTAAAATTTAACATAGTTCATAGTTCCAGTACAAATTTAAAACGGGGTGGAATTTGTTTTAAATTACTCAGGGGTACCCTAGTTTGAGTAGTCGATTAAGCCTCTAAAATATGTGTACCGTTCCAAGGCTGGTGGAAAAAGCATTGAAATTTATATATTGAAATGCAAGATATATTTCTGCAGTTCAATTAAGGTTCTGCACCTTGGCCGACGTCAAAGTACTTACTACCTATTAGTACTACTACTTACTACCTACCTCATTATGTTTTTAGAAACCAATAAAATTTTAAACGTCTGTAATTACTTTTAACAAACAACGTTCCTTAGGATATAAGACGATAAAACAAGGAATCAATATCGTACCTACACCGAATCGTTGAATTATCGACTGAAAACGACCTTTCAGGCCAATTGTAAGGCTCTAGTAATTGCCTTGAGTAGGGAAATGTTGAATAGCTGCCCTTTGTGCCTCGTACCCCGCTGTAAAACATTATATTCTTGATAGAGATTGGGCTTAAAAATAATTGCACACATGTGTTAATTGCATTGCATAATTAAACAGTATATTATTAAGTATTATACTGAGAGGGTTTGGCCATGTCGAGAGAATGAATGAAGAACGATTGACGAACAAAGTGTATAAGGCGAGTGTGAACGAGAGTGTTCCTAGGCGGACGTATCTAGACCAAATCAGGGTCGTCTGGAAAAAAGGCCTGATCAAGAGTACCCTAGTCCGAAGAGCATTTATGAAGAGAATAATGAAAGTGGACGAAGCAAAAGAAGTATGTAAGGATCGTAGCAAGTGGAAGGAGGTGGTCTCTGCCTACCCCCACGGGAAAGAGACGTGATTATATGTATGTATGTATTATTAAGTATGTTCATTAATCACGACATTTTAAGTTGAGGCGCAAGTAAGGCGCTAACTTGCAAGGTATTGTAGGATCTCATTAGATTTTTCGAGGTTTTCAGGAATCTTGTACAGTAATACTACCTGACTGGATTTATATTTTACAAAATGATATAATTCACACAATGACGCTCTGATATTGAACAGAAGATCCCGTTGGGACCTGTCGTGACGCTATTCATTCAGTTCGACCTAAGGTACATTTATTTATTTCAAGGACCTTGCTGAGCCAATATAAACTGTTCTTGCTGCACTTAAATTATGCATCAGCTGTATTTATTTAATGGCGACCCTCGCCGACCATATTCGAATAAACATTGTTTCCATAATTCGATTTATAGTTTCAATTTGAGGGCATAGTCGAAACAATCGGCTGCTGCGTTGATTTGGTTCACTGGAGTTGTATACGCAGTTTTAATTGAAATATGAAACTTTGTCGCATGGTGCATTGTCGAGTACCGTATAGTATTTAATTAAGCTCTTAATATTTTGCTTCTGAATAGCTATGCCCCGCGGTTACACCCGCGTAAAATTTGGTATTATAATACTAATAACTATAATACCAAATTTTACGCGGGTGTAACTTTGGCCAATTAACACAATATGTACCTAACTATGTACAATATGAATAATAGCTAATGCATGAGCAGAAAAAGGTACAAACATCCTCAGTACCTTTCACATTTATAATATTTAGTTTTTATGTGTTATGAACGATAAAAATTTGCTACATACACACTCTAAGCCTGCGAGCATTTACGAAAAAACTAGTGGATGTGAAAGGCCTGTATGTCTAGACAGAATTGGCCGTCTACCCTCTCTGCCTACCCCGTGACGGAATCTCGGTGATAATATGTATGCGTGTATAATTTGCTTACTCAATTAATAACAATAACTGAGACCTGTCACAGAGCTATGATTATTCTGGGTTTGCATAGATACGAAACAAAAGTATGGCAAATTAAATGCCTTGATTGCTACATAGCTGGAACTATGACAAAAACGAACTCATTTTATATTTCAACTAGCTGTGACTGCGAAAAAAAAAACGCGGTTTTTTAAATATTACAAACAGACACTCCAATTTTATTTATTTTTATAGATGTGTTGGGCCATTCCTACTAAGTTACCTGACACACTTCCGTGTTTTCATTAAAAGAAGAGTGAAAAAGATCACTCCAAGCGGGTTTTTTTTTATTAAATACTGATTTTCGGCTGCTGTTGGATGGACGTATTTTACGCAGCTTTTAAAGTTTGAACGGGAGGATTCCATTGCTTCAGCTTTCGTGATATATTATTGTTTCCAAAATGCTTTGTTTAAGTTTCGTCTTTGTATTTCAGTTATTAAAATAGCAATGTAATTTTAAGGCTCCTTGTTATTAAGTTAACCGTGTTGTTACGCTTGCAAATGCCTCCTACGAGATTTTAACAGAACAGACATGGATACAAATCTTTGCTCCTGCTGAGCACCAAGTATATATAAACATTTGATGAATTGCCAAAATTTTATGAAATTATCAATGTATTATAATATAAATCGTAGAGTATAGTAGGACGTATCAGAATTATAGCGGCCACACTGGAGCAGTACTGAAGTGGTGGACTGGAGGTACCGCACTGAGCATAGTAGTAAGGTTTAGCGGAAAAAAATGCGCTGGTTGCATTGCAGGGAATACGTCGTGTCTCATGATACTGACACAGCTTCCCCCATAAGTACAACACCGGCAAACGCGATACCGTCAAGTGTCCATAGGTTTCATATGTATATGTGTCACACGCGTGTATATTTGTTATCCGCCGTTGTGATTAATTAAATGTAGGTACAGACGACCGTCTGGTCTAGTAGTTAGAGCTCCTGACTGCGAAACTTGAGGTCGCGGGTTCGAATCCTGCTGAGGGCAAATATTTGTGTGATGAACACGAGTATTTGTACCTTAGTCTTGGATGTCCTATGTATATGTGTATATATCTATCCATATAAGTAAATATATCGTTGTCTAGTTACCATAACAGAAGCTTTGCTTAATTTGGGACTAGGTCAATTTGAGTGGAATTGTAAAAAAAAAAATGTATTGTGATTACCGCATCTTCGAACCAGTCTACGATTGTACAATAAAGAGCCCCGCCTCATAATTATATTCTGCACTTCATTAAGAATGCTTCTAAAAATATCATTGCTAAAGTTTTTGCCATTTTTATATTGCTATCCAGCCCTCGTAAAGTGGATGCATATTATTATCTTAATGCACAAAGTATTTCTGGATCGATCGATACTGGCAAGGTACGTGCTTGTTCTCTCGCTTAACAAAAGCCTTTTGATATTGCTTATTATAATAATATAGTTTCATGCATAACAAAACGAAGTCCTTGAGAAACGAAGTGCCCGCTTAAGAGATTCTTTCTTTGAATTATGTAGGGCCCTTGATGAGAATAATATGTATTGTATCGTGCTGCTATAATTATATAATCTTATTTTTTTATAAGTCCTATTCGCTATCTACCCTACTCACTAAATTCAGTTTGACAAATGAAATTCCGTGCAAATACACTTGCCTGTATATACCCTACAATATTCACGAGTCACGATAATTGTTTGACCAGTTTCGCCCCTGAGACTTTTCGCCGATACTGTATTTTTTTAGGTACGGTACAGACGCCAATAATTGTTCTTTTAATTGAACGCTTTCTATTGAAACAATTATACTTGTAGCGTCCGATATAAATATTTAGGTATACAGGCCTGGAAAATGAAATGGTTTCGTTTGGAAATGTATGGAATATTCACAGATCATTCGAACCGATACATTTCCTGGAATAAAATTGAGAAAGTATGGTGGAACATTGACCTTTGAATTAACCGACTACGTCTTTATGACGTCATAAAGTTGACGAGCAAACACGAGGCAGTCACTGTGACTGGTCTTTCATTCGAGCGTTAAGGGTTTTATTTGCAATGGACTGTAAAAGCGGCCGTCATACTAACAAGGGCTATTGTCCTGATTTCCTTTGCCACACTGTGTTATTACTTTACAGTTACTAGGTGTGTTAATGCTGGCTAGTAGAATGTCACTACAGTCGTAAACGCTGTACTTTTATCGAAAATTGTTCATAAGTCGATATGGAATGGTTACAGTCGTAAGCCGAACAAGTATATAACTTTTAATGTCGTTAAAAGTTACTGTATATCTGTCGTGAAAAGGTTTGTATTAGTTTCGAAAAGTTTGCATTCATATCAATATTTCTAGTGAAACTAGTTCATATGTCTGCGGCATAAGTAAGTAATAATAATAATAAATTATCCTTACGCCTTCTCATATGGGTCCCCGAAGGGGTAGGCAGAGGTGTAGTAGTAACCAATCACTACTTTCCACCAAAGATATATTTTAGGTGCCAACGTGACAGATGGCGAGTCCATCGCCGTTACTTAAGTACAATATTTATTATAGCTTCTAAACAAGAAGTTGGATATGGGTAAAGCATGATAATTACTTTAGGTTAACAATGAATCAGAGGTCTTACATTTTCATCGAATTCCATGTCACGACAAGTACACTCTCCTAACGTTAAATTAAGTTAGTTGTACCTTGTATATACTATATTATTAGACCGATGTACATGAAAGAAGCGATGCCTCTCTAGTCTAAAGCCTAGAGAGAACGGGTGCTCTACTCCGCCTCCCTCCGTGAGGATGTCGGTGTAGTGATGTGTATGTTACATATATATCTAGGAAACTGTTTAAGTTTCGATGAATTGTTGACCATGATGGAATTATATAAACACTCTCTAAAAAGCTTGTTTGTTTTGTTGAACAAAACTGACTTCGGAAAACTGTTTCGAATTAAAAAAAAAAATTATAATTTTTGATACTTATCTGATAAAGATGAGTGCCGTGGTGGCCGAGTGGTTCGAGCAGTTGCCTGCGACGCAAAGGTTGCAAGTTCGAATCTCGACTGTACCAATGAGTTTTTCTGAACTTTAGTACAGTGATTAGTCACACCACGAGCTAAACGGTGAAGGGAAACATCGAGAGGAAACCTGCATACGTCTGAGAAGAAATTAAAAGGCTAATGTATAATCGTGCTGGAGTAACGGCGATGGACTCGCCATCTGTGACGTTGACACCTAATATACCTCTGGCGGAAAGCGGGTGTGTGGGTATCACCTATCCCCTCTGCCTACCCCTTCGGGGACGGGATATATATATATATATATATAAAAATATATCAGATAAAAGTTGTAAAATCGGTACCGAAATAATTGGGGAATTTAATCCTTTTGTGAGCTTCCGTTGCGTGCACAGCGTAAACGGCTAAAGTTACATAATAATTATATATGACGGAATCGTTCCTCCTTAAAAGTTGTAAAGAAAGTTCTTTATAACATGTTTCTTTCTCTTATTAGGCTGGCTCACTATAACGTTTTTAATGGTAATACATTTTGTAGTAAATGCATTCTTTGCGATGGTGTTTTATATTCAAGGTATTAATCCTTATACAAACAAATCTGGTATTCGTAACATCGCAAGTATTTAATTTTGAACAAAGTTGCACTTACATAATTTGATTTCAATGAATATCTTAGATGTTGTAAACTGTTTTAAGATAACTCCGCTGCAAAAAAGTATCGCGTGCGCACTTATAATGCGGATGCGGATGTGAGTATAAAGAATTAATTAACTTGATAATTGATACTATATAGATGTCATGCACGAAGACGCCCCCCACTATTCTTCCCTATAGTTTATAGCGCAAGTGTGCAACCTTCCACTAATGTTTGAGTATTATCGGTACACACTGATTACCTATGAGTGCCCACGCACACTACAATTATTGAACTCTGGTCATACTCACCGCATCCCGGGACCCCCTCGACTAAAAATGTATGGCGCGTGTCATCGTGGATGGCACTATCTGTACTAAGTATTAAGGTTTTCTTGAACGGTATTCTAGTATGAAGTATCTCTTAGTATGAAGGTACTAGGTAGGCAGCGTGCGGACGTCAGCGTTTTTTTGCGCGTACCTGTTGACCTTTAGATTTATTAGCTCCCCCTTATTAGCTGGGGAATGGTTGACAAATCATTCCATTAACTTCGTATTCGTTCTTACGAAATGTATTTAAAATTCGGAACTAAAAGTGCGTCATTAGGGTAAGATGACAAACAAGCGGAACTTTATTTTGCGCCACAATTTCACGTCATGTGAAGCATTAAAAACAACATAAATTTTCCGCTAACAAATTTCAATTATCCGAAATTAGCTGTGTCCTTTGGTTTTTACCTACGCTAAATTTGATTATCCGTTTTCTTCTAGTACTTTCTCCAAAATAGGGGCATATAATACAATTTATTTTTTCAGAACCCATAACCCACCACATTTAAATATATATATATATACAGTCAAACCTGGATAAGAGAGAGTTCAAGGGAGCACAATCTCATTCTCGCTTATAGAGGTTTCTCACTAACCCGAGTTTCTCGCTAATGCAGGTACATGGGTAGCGTTTCTCTCTTATAGAGGTACGCAGCAATAGCAAGTCACAGCAAGTACGAATGTGGTAATATATGTAATGCATAATATGCACAACATATATTATACAAAAATTCAAGCACTATGTAATTTTATTTTATTTAAAACTTATTTACATTTTAAAAAATCCGTCAATTTCGTTTGGGTTTCTGTTTTTGTATTTTGAAAGTTTTTCTCTAAAATCTATACTATATATCTAAATAAAACTCGCAAATTTTCCGGATGTCCGGATTCAAAAGCATACACTATTTTAAGTTTATCACTTAATGACAGTACTTTAATTTTCCGTTTTGACATGATCCAGAACAGAACTTTCCTTCGCAATTGATTAACTATAGCTGATTAATTCCGACAAACAGGCACACGTGTCCATTCGAAAAGAATGCGATAAAATAAAAACAACGTTATTTAGTTCCACTAAATATAATAGGTACAATATTTATGAGAAAACAATACAAAAACAATGGTAGGAAGTTCCATGAAAGTTAAGAATGAGTCATAAATAGCAGATGTTAAATTTGTAATTGGTTTTGTCATTTGTTCCTAAATAACAAAAATAAATAAAGCTCGACTGTCACTTATAGAGGTATAGATAAGTAGCAGTCTCACTTACGGAGGTCCATGAGGGAAAAACGACTCTCTCTTACAGAGGTTTCTGTTTCTCGCTAATAGAGGTTTTGGGAGCTTAAAATGACGGGTCTTGACTATTACTCTCACTTATAGAGTTTTCTCACTTATCCAGGTTTGACTGTATATATATATATATATATATATATATACTCTATACTCTCTGCCTACCCCGTTAGGGACTTGGCGTGATGATATGTATATATATATATACATTTTATATAACTATAAATAAACACGCGTAACCAAGTAAGTAAGTCTTATTTATACGGACACCGACACTTTTAGTATGAGCAGAATGTATAGAGCAGATTCTATTCTATTTCATGTGAACTCGTCTTTTCTAATAAGTTGCACAAGGACGCAATGGTTGCATCATATTGAATTGCGTGCAGTTCAGCGAATGGAAGTTTACTGTAGAAAGTGTAGCTTCACCTCAACTAATAAGGGCTAAAGTTGTACGTATATACTAACCGTGAGCGTCAGCGACCGACACAACGAGGGGCAACAACAAATGCATGGAAACTTTGTGCATATGTCGCATTCAGTCATAACCAAAAGCACAGCGGCAGCGGGGGAAACAACTATTCATATTTGTCGACGAGTCGTGATGAAACAATGAGCTAATTTTTTGTACTGGCCATAATGGATAATGATTTTAATTAAAGTTTTTTTTAACTAGGAATTGTTTCTGCGGCGCTAATGTTGGTAGTTATTTAACTTTCTTTTATGTTTATTTTGCTGTGTTTAGGTGCTATTATATATTTTTATACATGCGAAGTGAAGTGGTGTGAAAGTAGGTTCAACTCTCCATAATATTAACTAACCTCAATACTTAGTGAATCCCATGAAACGTAACTATCGACAACGCTGGGTGGACCATCCAAAACATATTAACTTTAATTTAACTGGATCCTAGTATCAGTTTTAGCTAGCTTCTTTAACGAACTATTTTTATATATGTATTTCCTATTCATATATATATATATACTAGCCGTCCCGCCCAGCTTCGCCCGGGTGAAAAAAGTAAACTTTCCTGAAACACGATCGCAGCGCCACCTATCGGGTTCAATTGTGTTGTAAGCTATCCTTTCTTTTAAGTTGGATCAAACTGCACACGGTGTGCAAATTTGATTGAAATCGGTTGAGTAGTTCAGGAGCCCATCGTGGACTTGATTGCCATAAAAAAGGTTAGAGTGAGTCAATCTTAAAAGATAGACATATGCTGTCGCGGACTTAACTTTTAAAGAGGAACAATTCTCTCATCTATACTAATATAATAGATATATATACCAAGGGGTAAGTAAATGAATGCGTGCAACATTACACTCTGTTGAACGCCTAACTACCGCGTGCTGTAATTTAGGGTTAATTAATCAATATTTATTCACTACTGCTACTCATACAGGCTTTTTGTCTTTACTATAGGATGTTATGGCATTGCTGTAACAGTGTACATAAAAACATTTTTTTTTTCTAGTATCTTTCTGGATGCCAGCTATTTTCAATTACTTATTTCGCATTGGTATTATTCGTCAAAATATATTTAAATTACCCAGAGAGCAGTTAAAAATCTAATGCGTTTTCAGCGATGTTGCTATGGGCACTTTATGATATAACCGTTGAAATAAAGTTAAAGTATACAATTGTGGAATCAATATGCAAAGTAGGTTGGGTTAGCAATGTGGTGTGGAGGTCGCGAGCTGTGCGTGCCTGTGATCGATGATATTGCGTGCCTGTTGGGCCGGCGCTGAGGTCGCACGTACGGAGCACATGGCAGTGGCGGCTCCGCTTCGTGGCGACCCTCATCCACCACCGTGGCGGTAGGGCGGCGTGACGTGGTTTCTCTTTGTTCCACGCCTCCCGTTGACGCCGCCATCGCTGCCGCCTCAAACGCGCCGCCGCCCGCCGCGCCTACCTTGTATCGCGCATGCTCCGCTCTGTTCTCTTGCGTCCCCACTACGACATGATTTAAAATGAGATGCGGCGCGAAGTAACGGCACATACTCTTGGGACTTCGTCGTAGGCGGGATATATGCGATCGCTCCTGTAGATATCTGCTCCCCTGCAGCCGTCGTAGTCAGTTGGCCGTTCGCTCGTTGTTAGTTGGGAACTGAAAAGGGAGCGCGCGGTAGAGCCGCTATCGATCTGAGCGTTTCGTGTGCCCGTGTGCTTGGCGTTCACCCGAGATAATCGTCCAGTGGTCGCCGTCGTCGGCGCCGGCCTTGCTGTACTGTTTACGCGCGTGTACTTTTATCCTCGTGATCATGCTCGCTGAAGCTCATTGATAACGCGACACACGTATATTCGAACGCAAGCTAGAGCCGCGCTAGATTTCGTGAACACTAATCGATCTCGAGCAGCGAAACTTTGGTAAGTTCACTATTTTTATATCTTCACATTTTTTGTTTTAAGCTACCTATGCGAATTACGGGATCTTCATTAATTGCGTTATACCGAACGTATCTTTGGGCAACTGGTTAGTCTGCATACCTATAATATCTACGTAGCTGTGAGATGTATTCAAATATTTCTATTGAGTGTTGTAGCCGGCCATCTGGTTTATATTCTAAAGTTAGATTGTAAAATCGTAAACCACAAGGAATCGTCGGTATACTTATAGGCATTACTAAGACGATTTAAAACAACACCGCGATACTAACTGAAAAATTTGCAGTTCTAAGGTTCTATCCGTTTTACATCCGACATTAGAGTTTAAAATTATAATTCTATTATTTATACTTTATTGAATGTTTTATGTGAATACTAGGTATGTTTCACACGTCAAGACGTATTTCTTTATCTTACTGCGCATGTCTTATGGTCCGATACATAATAGATAATGTATACTTAGGGCAGATGAGGAGGTCGAGGTCCCATTTCCCAAATCGTTTATCTGTTGATTCTAACCAAAATATGAGGACGTTAAGAAGTTTCAGTGATGAAAAATAATTGTAACACCTGCGTCCCCATACTGGGGTTTCTCCTGTGCGAGATACAGAACACGCAATTTCACAAACAATACTCCTGTAAAACGGAATGCTTTTACCGAACCAGGTACCTACTGTTGCTCATATAACTTTCGCCCGTTTGGTCAACATTAACATTTGGACCCGTATTGTGCGCTGTGATAAATTATTAATGCGACAGATGGCTTGAATGTATATTCGGATCAATTTAGACAATCCTGATGTCCAAATTTGCTAGAACTCCACCTTTTATTAACATATTAATTATTAATGGTTATTAAAAACTGGTTTTTAGATCTAGAGAGAATTGGTTCTCTACTCTGTCTGCCTCAGGGACTCTGCGGAGTTATGTATTTGTGTATTATGTTGTGACAATACTGTATAACGGGTAACGGTAATCCTATCATATTCTTAGCATGATAATTCTTAGGAGACTTCTATTATTGCTACTGTAAGACATAATCATATCCAGATTTATATGTATAATATTAGATCGAATCCGCAATGAAGAGATTCGCAAATCAACTGGCGTGAATGAGGGCGTGATTGTAAAGATGAAGAAAGGCATGTTACGTTGTTTTGGACACATAGAAAGGATGAGTGAAGAAAGATTGACGAAACAGATATACAAAGCAAAATTGTGTGCAAGAAGAGCCAGAGGAAGGCCACGTTCCAACTACCTGGATCAAATAGATCGGACTCTCAAGGAAGGGAACGTTAAGAGTACTCGAAACCGACGAGCATGTATGAAGAGATTGATGAATGTGGACGAAGCGAAAGAGGTATGTAAGTCTAGAGAGAACTGGCGCTCTATACTCTCTGCCTACCCCGTTAGGGACTTGGCGTGATGATATGTGTATGTGTATATGTATAAATATTATGCTTACTCTACTCTTAAGGATATTATGGCTAATGTTGAGAATACAGATATGCATAACAAGAGATTGTCTACAAATTGTTTCATGGGCTAGATTGTAGTGGTCATTAACACTATGTAAATATTCTTATTTGTCGTGTTCTCTCAATAAATTTATATTTACTGGGCAGATATGGAATAATGCTAATGAACAACATTGTAAATATAGTTCGCCTTTACTGAGTAATGTATTACAGATACAGATCGTACCTAATACTTGTCACAGTTCAGGTCTTATTGTACTTGTATTATATGAAATAACTTACCAAGATGTTATAACTCAGTATAAAAGTAGTAGGCGTACCTCTACTTTTACGAAAAGTTAAAATTTTAAGTAGACCCCGAATAAGATCTTCTCTCCTCCAAGACGATATTTAAATTTTCGCCATGACGCTTATAATTTTTTTTCTTCTATATTTTTATTAGTTAAGCGCGTTCTTTCATTACGGCGATTTTGTTCCGGACGCTAATTAAGCTTTTGATTCCGTCCGATTTTGAGCAAAATATTTTTTTGTATTTTTGTTTCCTCGACCTCGTTACGATAAGATTTATATGGAATTTATTGAACAAGGTACGGCCGACTACACACTTGACAAAGTAACAATGTTTTAGTGGCTCGGTACAAAATACGCGTACTATTACTACAGGTATTGATTTGTCGTTGGTTACTCAGATGGCATTGTTAGGTCAAGAAATTTGAATCGTTTCTTTTTTTTTTAATGACTTACTAACGAGGGAATACCTCGATTCGGCCTGAGTCAAACATCTATACGCATCTATAAGTAAAAAAAACTAGAACACAACTTTAGAAATAACGAGCTGGCGGTAAAAGTTCAATATTCCAGTGTTTGTTTTGTTTTCGTGTGACGACACTCTGAATCACGATGAGTCCAAGGACATCTTAATTGATGCGGTAGAGCGGCCTGTACAAGGCACTAACTATACTAATTAATTAATACTTAGTCAATGTTTATCTTATGTATGTTTTAAGAAGCCGTGGTGGCGGAGTGGTTCGATATTCGACTGTAACCCAAAGATTGCAAGTACGAACTCCGGCCGTACCAATGAGTTTACTGAATTTTCGGTGATGGCAAACCTCTAGAGGAAACCTGCTTACGATAATTCAAAGTCCTTCCAGTATCTGCGATGAACTCGCCTTGTAGTACCCACACCAATCTGTGGGCTCTACACACCTTTGCTTAACCCTTGAAGATATATTTTAATTTTAGTTACATTTTATATTTTTAGCTGAACTAACTTGATAAAAACAGGAAAAATACAATTTTGAAAATCTTCTAACCTTAAAAGCAGCGGCATTTATAATTGTCTTACAAACCAAGCATACATGTACGATAACTTTGTTTGAATGAAGTGAAATATAACAATTCAATATCGCTTGCTCTTCGGCTAACTATAAACGGACGCCCTATTTCGGTAACATGTCTCGTCGTTTATACGTGCACTATATAAGACTCTTTTTGAGATTCGTGCTGAAGTACAAACGGTCATTTTATCCCTAACATAGAATGTGTCTCATTGCTCCGGTATTGACGCATTTGGAATTCTCCAGTCCACTTTCCATTACATTCGATTGAGTCTCAGGAGTCTGGCTTACGTCCAGAGATTTACTGAAAATATTGTTACGTTGTTAAGATATTATTATAAAGTATTTATTCCATAACGATCCTGTCACGGTGTCTAATAATAAATAACTAGTATTATGTAGAGAAGTACCAAGTAACTCCCAACAGACCCCGAGTACATTAACATCAACATTTTGGAAGGAAGGGGTAGGGATGAAAGTGTTACGTTAAATTTCGTCCCCTAATGGAAGGAAATACATGTAAGGATACATTTTAAACATTCATATTAATTTTTATATTTTAACCTCAGTAAAATCTGACAAAAATATTTGTATGTACTTATATTATAATCCCACCAAAACAATATATGTATGTATAAAAATGGTTTTGTTTTCTCTCTGTTTGGACCTTTGTTCGTATATGACGTAGCTACCGTTAATGGCTTAGATTTTTTTTTATCGTAAATCCTGGAGTTTATTTAAAGATTATTTTTATTCGGATATGTATTTCCGTGCCTGCGTGATAGGAATAAACCTTTTATGAATTTCAACAGCATTTCAGCAAAATGGATTGCAATAAAACTTGGCACTACCTTATATTGGACAGGACTAAACACCTGGGCCTATTGATTTTTTTGTAATGGTTAATACTCTGCGTGATCTGAGGCAATGTTCTAAGACTTTGAAACACGAATCACCATATGATGTATTTATATACACCACTCGTATTTCTATTGAAAATTCGGCACAGTGGTAGAATACTTATCGACTAGGCTTAAGGATACTGTCTACGCTCGCTGCCTACACCGGGAGGTACTTTTTCTTTGCAGTTATGTGGTAAAGTAAATTTCTATAGGATTTTATATTCCTGTTAGGTATATCGCGCAGAACACTGACAGATTTTGATGAAATTCGTTGCACACCTAGTATATACTACGAGTAAAGGTAGGTTTATGATAGAGTTATTTTAATTTTCTATTCAGCAATGTGCTAACTGAGCTAAGCCAACAGACGGAATAGCTGAAAAAAATTTGAACATGGTATTGTACACCTTATTGACATCTGTACCAATGTAGCTGCGTCAGAATAATAAAAATACAAGTACCTACCTACTAAAACACAGTGCATTCGTCTATGCGAGACTTAATGCGAAAAGTGTATCTTATTTTATTATTACCATTACATAATATTACATACCTACGGCATAATAAATTCATGCCAATGTACCTATTGTGTGTTTAACTTTTATGATAATCTCTTTGTATGTTAATGAATGTACATTTGAATTTGGTTGGTTTCTCCCTGTGTTTGGGATAGCCAAATGAATGAAATAGTCTAATTGGTAAATCGTACGTACAGTAAATGTTTTCGCATTCCATTTTTCTCTTCGGTGTGAAGACTAGCACAATAGGCGCCTTTTGTAAATATCCACGTTGAATGGAATACGATGAATATTTTCTTGTCTACTCTTTTATAGGCCACTCTTTTGTGGACTTCAAAGCTTTCATTATGTCAATAGTGTGTAATATCACAAGCTCAACACGAACTGTTCGTCTCGAGTATAAACTGTTGACAATACTTACAAAAATAAGCAGTTTATCTAACAGAAATAAATGTTTGTTGAGCCATAGACCAGCTGAATATAATAATTATAGTTACGATGTTTTACTTATTGTGTTATAGGAACATGATTAATTATCATGAAAATTAATATTCTCATTAGCGCGGAGGCGCAAATCTTGCTTTGCCCTTTTTTATTCAGATTAACTTGAGTACTATCATCCTTTTAGAATCAGTACTGGTCTTGTGTGGTAAGGCTGTCCAGTCTTGGTACCTATAGATTCTTAAGACTTGAAAGATATAGATTTATTTTGTCACGTAGCTTTGTATAAAGGTGCATGAAAATTATTATTTTATTGTACGGAACAGTAAATATATGATACTCTTAGATATTAAATATCTGAAGTCTAAGCCCTACTAGGGACAATTACATGTGCAAACCAATCTTATTACTTCACTGTCCCGAAATTTACCCAGCTTGACAGTTTCGCGAAAAATTATATAATACAATTATATTGATATTTATATTATAAGCGAAATACCATTTATAGACAATCACAAAATCTCTGAAACCTAAATACCTACAGTTATGAAATTTGTCAGGTAGCTTCATTAAAGGGTGTAGGCATCCGCTATAAGGGCTTTATAGAAATCCCTACCACAAGGGGTGAAACGGGGTTGGAAGGTTGAATAATTGTCTACCCGTTCGACGTCGGGCGGGTCAGCTATATATCTATACAGCATACCATTTCAAAATTCAACAATTCAATCTGACTGGACCTCTTTAGTCGTAGTTGGTCTGAAACTATATTTACCTACGAACCACTTTTGGTAGATTCGGTTATTATTATCAGTTTCAAGTAGTTATTGTGTCATTGAGTTTGGTCGGTTGTTATCGAAAATCGGTTAGTAAACTCGCTTTGGACGTTCCATTAATTTGTTGCTGCCAGGCGATGCAACAATGACGTTTGCACGTTTGCATTTTATTATTGTATTTAAAAGGCATTTTCTTTTAATATTCTGTCTAGCTCTATTTACGTATGCTCACTACTATAAAATGGCACATAGCCTCCTGGTGCGGACTGCAGACTACCGACGGGTTGCTAACACACCAGGGTATTTTTGGTTCCAGTTAAATATTATAAAGCTGAAGAGTTTGTTTGATTCAATGAGCTAATGTCAGGAAGTACTGGTTTGAATTTAAAAATCTTCTAAGTTTTACGAGTATATAGCCCATTTATCGAGGAACATTCATTCATTCATAAAGAAGGAGGCTATATAACATCACGCTACAGGTGATACGAGCGGAGCATCAATGAAAAATCTTGCAAAACCAGGAACAAAATACCCCATTTGAGAGCTTCCGATGCGTGCGATGCGTAAACGGTAAAGTCACGCAACAATTTATGACGGAATTGTTCCTCTTTAAAAGTAAAAAAAAATCCACTATTGCACCTTTTAATGCTAGTACCTGGATGACCGAGCTTAGCTCGGTAAATATAATATAAAATATTATTAACTTTTTTACAGTTGAGGTTGTCACTAATGTATCATGGTATACTTCACCTAACATTTAGTGTTTATTTCATGTTAAGAAACGAAAAAGGTATGCCAATTTAAAGAATCATCTATCTAAACATATAATAAAAATGTTGCAGATCCCTGTCTGTGCATGGAAGAGGTATAAGAAAAAAATATGATTGGGACCTTTATCAACGCAAACAGAACCCAAAACACTGATTGTTAGAATTTTTGTCTGTTTGTCTGTGCGTATGTGCTCGCTAAACCTCAGAAACGGATTATAGATATGGTTTGTAAAACTGTAACGGAATACCATCTGAACATGGTAGATATATGTGAAAAAAATATGATTGGGACTTTGGGACCTTTATCAACGCAAACACACGTTGAGCCGTATGCTGCCGCAAATCTTGTAGACATCGCTCCTGTTGTTCGTCATTTTCAGTAGCTACACGTTGTGCCGTACGCTGCCGCAAATCTTGTAGACATCGCTCCTGTTGTTCGTAATTTTCAATAGCTACACGTTGTGTCGCACGCTGCCACAAATCTTGTAGACATCGCTCCTGTTGCTCGTCATTTTCAATAGCTACACGTTGTGTCGCACGCTGCCACAAATCTTGTGGACATCGCTCCTGTTGTTCGTCATTTTTAGTAGCTACACTTTGTGACGCACGCTGCCACAAATCTTGTAGACATCGCTCCTGTTGTTCGTCATTTTCAGTAGTTACACGTTGTGCTGCATGTTGCCGGAAATCTTACAGCCGTCGCTCTCGTTGTTCGTAATGTTCAGTAGCTACACGTTGTACTGCTCGCTGCCGCAAATCTTGTAGACGTCGTTCCCGTTGTTCGTAATGTTCAGTAGCTACACGTTGTGCTGCTCGCTGCCGCAAATCTGGTAGACGTCGTTCCCGTTGTTCGTAATGTTCAGTAGCTACACGTTGTGCTGCTCGCTGCCGCAAATCTTGTGGACGTCGTTCCCGTTGTTCGTAATGTTCAGTAGCTACACGTTGTGCTGCTCGCTGCCGCAAATCTTGTAGACGTCGTTCCCGTTGTTCGTAATGTTCAGTAGCTACACGTTGTGCTGCTCGCTGCTGCAAATCTGGTAGACATCGCTCCTGTTGTTCGTCATTTTCAGTAGCTACACGTTGTGCTGCTCGCTGCCGCAAATCTTGTAGACGTCGTTCCCGTTGTTCTTAATGTTCAGTAGCTACACGTTGTGCTGCTCGCTGCCGCAAATCTGGTAGACGTCGTTCCCGTTGTTCGTAATGTTCAGTAGCTACACGTTGTGCTGCTCGCTGCCGCAAATCTTGTAGACGTCGACCCCGTTGTTCGTAATGTTCAGTAGCTACACGTTGTGCTGCATGTTGCCGGAAATCTTACAGCCGTCGCTCTCGTTGTTCGTTATTTTCAGTAGCTACACGTTGTGCTGCTTGCTGCCCGCAAATCTTGTAGGAATCGCTTCTGTTGTTCGTAATTTTCAGTATCTACACGTTGTGCCGCACGCTGCCGCAAATCTTGTAGACATCGCTCCTGTTGTTCGTAATTTTCAGTAGCTACACGTTGTGCCGCACGCTGCCGCAAATCTTGTAGTCGTCGTTCCCGCTGTTCGTCTTCAGCGGCCATAGGCAACCTCTCGTAAACATCTAAATCACAAGACCTTTCTGCTCGAATAATGTTAGTCAAGTTTTGCAAGACTTCGTCGCGGCTGCGTGGATTTAGATTGTGTATAAGCGTTTATTTTTTTCTTCTTTTAGGCATTTTGTCATGTATGTAAACAATTGATTTTATATATAATACGTCTACGATAACGTCAAACCAGGCTTAAAGTTTGTTGCTTAGCAACGCTTTATTGTTGGAAATTAGGAGATTTTCATTGCCTAAAAACACGGATATAACTACTTTTTTTAATAATGAAACCTAGCCAGATCGATTTATCCCCCCTAGCAAATTTCATGAAAATCGTTGGAGCCGTTTCCGAGATTCAGATTATATATATATATATATATATATATACAAGAATTGCTCGTTTAAAGGTATAGGGATAGGGATACACAATAATTTTATAATCCTATAAATAAATAACAATTTTAATTAATTTGTTCTAAAAAAACATTATTTATTCTCAAGTAATTTTGAATAAAGTTGCCATTACATAATTTGATTTTATTTTATATCTTAGGAAATATAACGGTTTTAAAATAATTCCGCAGCAAAATAATGATCAAATTTTGCGAGCGCATTTTTATTATGCGGAATGTGTGACTGGTGGTCATGTGGGGGGAAGTAGATCGATCTACCAATGAAATTAAATATATCACGTGACGTGAAACCGCGGAGCACACTTAAATACAATAAAAAGACAAATGCAAAAGTGTTACTCTTGTTGTGGTCGCCCGTAAAAATTGAAAAAGTCAACGGGTAACACATTTCTGTCCACGGGTACCTAAGGTTTTTTTATGTATCCACGTAAATGGTGCCGTAAAATTTATTTATAATTCGGAGCGAAGGTGTTGTAGTCTGTAATCTCTATCCATGCAAACACGTTTCGTAGCATTTGTGCTGTTTCCAGATTTCGCTGTCGCTGGCAGAAGCTACACTATACCACTTACACTACAACACTATTCGACTTGAAATTATGCCCATATTATGAAGTATCTATTGTTGAAATTAAAATACATACATATCATCACGCCGAGTCTAGGTGTAGGCAGAGAGAGTAGTTGGAATTTATTCGTACGTAATTTACTGTTTCCTAGTCCCGTCACCCGACAAAGGTTCTAATTTAAATTCAGAACGAGTAAGCTATGGGGTGGGTCAGGGGATTATCCAAGAGTGCGAAAAGGACAGATGTTTATGACGTTTATAAATCTGTGCTTTTTGTACTCTAGAATAATATGATGATAGCACTAGCACATCATGGTAAGACCCCTCGTTGCTCCAAAATATTACAGTCAGTATTTCAGATATAAAAAATTCAAGAAGTTAAATAATAATAATATAATTTATCCTCACGCCTTCCCACAAGGGCAGAAGTACATAGGTAGTACCCACACACCCACTATCCGCCAGAGATACATTTTAGGTGCCAACGTGACAGATGGCGAGTCCATCGCCGTTACTCAAGCAAGACTATACATACGCCTTTGAATTGCTTCTTAGACGTGTGCAGGTTTCAATAATAATACCTTTTAATACTTTTTTAGTCATTATTTAACATTTATTTGCAAAAGCCGTGGTGGCCGAGTGGTTCGAGCAGTTGCCTGCGACGCAAAGGTCGCAAGTTCGAATCCCGACTGTACCAATAAGTTTTTCTGAACTTAAGTACAGTGATTAGTCACACCACGAGCTTTACGGTGAAGGAAAACATCGTGAGGAAACCTGCATGCGTCTGAGAAGAAATTCAAAGGCGTATGTATAGTCGTGCTTGAGTAACGGCGATGGACTCGCCATCTGTCACGTTGGCACTTAATATACCTCTGGCGGAAAGTGGGTGTGTGGGTATTACCCATACACCTCTGCCTACCCCTTCGGGGACCCTTGTGGGAAGGCGTGAGGATATTTATTTATTTTATTTTATTTGCAAATATAAATAAATATAAATACCTTGGGACAATTCCACACAGAAATATACTATGATTCTAAACGAAAAAGTAGATGACTGATGACTGATTCAAAATCATATAAACCTGTGATAGGAGGAGTACGAGTGTGACACCCGTATCCAATGTGTTTTTTTTCGATGTGGGGAATCTACTATAACTTTATACTTAAGGAGAATTCTTAAATAATGTTTTACTTGTGTTTGTCACAAACACGCTAAGTACTCACGCGATACCTTAAACTATTGTCTTAAGTAGGTACATATTTTAAGGATGTTTTAGAAAGGTCTTTGGGAAAATTGCTCTACAGCTAATTTTCGAAATTATTGTATAAGTTAAAATACATCTAACTGAATGCAGTGAACATATTTGATTTCGGTACAATCTAGTGACAGTAAAATGAATAAGGATCAAGCCTTATGTATACCTATCGAGTTAAAAAGAAGTACCACTTAACAATAATCGTTCGAAAATTGTCCATTCAATTGCAAGCAGACATTAGATAGATACATATCTAACAAGCTATCTTCGTTTCTACGTCATTAAACGAAATATCAAACTGAATGCATGTCGTTTAATATATAATGTTGTACGGACCTATTATTAGTTTAGGAGAATACCGTTTGTAACAGGCAGATGTGTTTAATGTTTTGTGGTTGCACTGATGTCAAGTATCTACTTTCTAGTACTTTAAAAATCTATTAGCATAACTCTTGATTGGGAACGCGATGAAACATTTCCACCGCAGTTGTAGCTAACTTTTCATTACCAAAATTACGAAAATGGTAAGCCTGGGTTCCCTTAAATAAATCTAATGTAACTGAGAACAAAAGATTTTGTTAATGTAATGACTATAAACTTGGATGATGAAATACAGGTAGATAATGGTATTAAAGCGCTTGAAATAGTGTATGGAATATGGTTGCGTAAAAATAATAGGTCGCAAACGTCACTTCAACGAATAGGGGAGGCGTACCCTTATTGTATAAGAGCCTTGCTTTCCCATCGGGCCTCTGGGGGCTGCATTGTTTGCTATTCGTCGATATAAAGCGACATAATGAATATCTAAAGAGATACGAATGTACTTTTTCATAAGACTATAATTATTGTTCTGTTGACAAAAAATAGATAAACGTTAAAACGTTAAAACTCCAAAAAATAATAAAAATACAACAACCTATACCTATTTCTTAATAAATGTCCGTCTAAATAAATGTGTCAAATGTACCTTTATCATTTAGAACATGATAATAAATACATAGTACGCAACTACGCCCTACACATAAGTTTGACTTTTGTGTTCATGTTACCGTAGTGCAAAAGATTTAATCTTTGAATCTATGTATATGAATGAAATGAAATTTATGATGAATCTATCTTTTAATATCTAAGCATCTGTTGCTTTACAAGTTTTCTATCTTGTCGAGTGAAGCCCCTTGTCCAAACACTTTTATAAGATTACAGAAATTATTTATTATTTAAAGCGATTATCAGAAAAATGTGAATATTGTCACATACATACACATTTTTCTGATACATATCTTCACGCCTCTCCACAAGGGTCCCCGAAGGGGTAGGCAGAGGTGTATAGGTAATGCCCATACACCCACTTTCCACCAGAGATATATTTTAGGTGTGAACGTAATAGATGGCGAGACCATCGCCATTTTTCTTATAATCCTTACAAAACATAAACTTGGAAGGTGTTTCGATTTTTCTGATGGGAAGTATATTTTATTGCAAGTTATGTTTAATAATACATATATTTATATTTGTCTAATGCTAGCTTATAAAACTTTATATTAATTTGTTCTGTTTCATCAACTTCATTTGTCGTTACTTGAACTTTGACTTCACTTGAAATACATTTATGAGTCGTTGATCTATAGACGGCACTGTCACGATCCATTTCAATTTGCCAATCGAAGTTTTGTTTGTATCGAAAACTGAACATTGAACGTGGGATTTATATCATCAGTCTGTTGACTGAAAGAAAGTACATAATCCGTCATACTCAAGGGCATATGGCTTTGAGATAAACGTGTATCAGCGTTCGTCTCCGCCTATACTGATACAATAAAGTTCATGACTTTGTTTGTTTGTTTGAACGCTAATTATTTTTCGCCTTGTCGCCTTTGATAGCCTCTGTGGCTTTACGCTTCGGCCTTAGGATTAAAAAGGGTAAGGATTCTTTACCTTAGCACATCTAAGTGTAGTATTTTTATATGGCCATATAATATACACCAACTAAATAACAGTCTATTAGAATGTAAATTTTTTGAGTTTAATTAAGACTGAGATCTTTGTCCGCAGTTGACAAAATTTTGGCTTGATTACGATTGTGATGCGACAATACACATTTTTGATAATTTATTTCCAACAATTTCGCTAGCAATATCTACATCAGAAAGTGGTCTGCCTGCAGCTGCCATAATACACAGTAGAATAATAACGTTTGCTATTTTACTCATAAGCATGTCAGTGGTAGGTAGATATTATAAATACCTTTCATTCCGTCTATTTGAAATGCCCGACTCGATACGTTTCTACAATAAAAGCTCTACACTGATCTTATTTTCTTTCGTGATCGTATCTCCCTCGTAGGTACGTTGGTATTTCCCTCCTTGCTCGTATGTAAACTTCCTTTTCATTAATTACCGAAGAACACTGGGATTTCATGAATGTCTGAATTCTCAATTACCGACCTTTTAAGGCGCATCGTGTATAATACGCACACTAAAATGTTTATACTACTCGTAGTACACATGAAGTGGGCGTGTTAGAAACTAGCAGTTTTATATGAAATATCATACGCATGGTATCATTACGATGAAACATAAACAAATACTTGACGGTGAAGTTGCTTCATTAAAATAGTTATGGTTAGTTCTAGGAAATGCACCGCTCCCACTGGGCACATGTTATATCAAAGTTATGTCGAGCTTTTGCAACGTTCTATATGTAGGTATATATTGTGAATATGTATCTTCGACTTGATATAGTATCCTAAAGGTAGCTTTTGATTTCTAGTTTGGAAAGCAAGTATTTATTAGTATAAAAGAGCGGTGGTATTCGGAGTGTTTTAATTAGTCAAGGTTGCAAACACAACCCAGTCTGTATCTAAAAGTTTTTCAGAACTTAGTACATTGATACTTCACACCAACTCTAAGGTGCAAAAAAGCGTAGTGAAGACATTTGGTAGGTATATTTTCAGAAGAAATTCTAATTTGTATGGGAAGCCACCATGAAGGATGGCGACAGACTCACGTTGGCACTTAACTATATTCCCGGTGATGAGACGGATGTTAAATCAAAGGGTAAACAATTTTTTGTATATTTATTTAGGGATATACATATACCTATTATATATTATACCTCTTGGGTATAATTATCGTGTACAACGCGGTCACATTAACTTGACGCATGGCTTTGATGACGTCATTTCGGCGGTCAGGTACGGTGCGGAAAAGAAGCATGTAGCTAAATCAGAACTATATTTTAGATTTTGGAGCATAGGTTTTATTTGTTAATCTTGCAATATGTTGCATCATGTATTTTTTTATACAATATAATTTAAAACTATTTTGTTTGTTTTAAAACACTTTCAACACAAGATTTCTCCCTTCACTGTGTATAGATTTCCCCATGTTCAAAAATTTAATAGTAACAAAAATAGTCCAAAATTAACAAAAACAGTCCAAACTTAAACAATAACGAAAACGTAACAAAATGTCCAATAACAACAATAGCAACAGAAAACAAGTCAACATATCGACGCGCGTATCGGTAACAGAGATGCTAACCATACTGACGATTGCCAGGCGAGCTAAGGGACTGCGGGGGGAAGCGGGCGGGGCCTCGCATTTCAGAGATGCGTCAAGTTAATGTGACCGCGTTGTACACGATAATTATACCCAAGAGGTCTTGCTGACCTTACATATCTTGCCTAGATTAATACAAAGTGTTGAATACCATTTTAACATCCGTTCAGTTGTTCTTGATGTTTAATGCTCACATTAATAAATAAATTGTTGAATATCTTTTAAAAGTAAGAAAATAAATATTGCTGTAACAACGTACACCTAGAACGTAGTAGTTGGCTCTCGACACTAATTCTAGGTATTGCAAATATTTCAGTGGAGATGTCCAAATAGCAGGAAGCTGGAAATTGGCTACGAAATTTCCGATAAACATCGTTTATTTAGTTGCATCGTTGGAATTGCCTCGATGGTCAATGGTAATTTTCTTCTGCCTGCGATGTAGCCAAATTGCAGCGAACTTCCGACCTTATTCGACATGTTATTATTTGCTCTGATCGACGACCGTTCCATTTCCGTTTCTAATTTCAAATGAAAAAGCAATCATGAAAAATAGGGTAGGTAGTGGACGTGCGTAAAGCTAAGAGGTATTTGTGAAATATTTATATCGAACTCGGTGGCGGTGTGATCTAGTTTTAAGGTTTGAAATGTCTTCTTTTTATAAACATAGTTATAATAATAATAGTATATGCTCACGCATATACTATTATTATTATTATTTTTATTATATATATATATTATTAAGGGACGCTTGTTTCCCACAAGCGTCCCCGAAGGGGTAGGCAGAACAAGGTTTATTTCCATATTATCATATATATTAATATAATAAAAATATAATATATCCTCACGCCTTCCCACAAGGGTCCCCGAAGGGGTAGGCAGAGGTGTATAGGTAATACCCACACACCCACTTTCCGCCAGAGGTACAGATCGCGCGGCGAGAGTTTGGCCTTGACCTTCGGGTGGAGGGGATTACTGCGCATGGGTACTGTCACGCACACAATAATTGTGTATACATCTTTTTATAACACTTTGGTCAAAATTATCAATATTGGTAACGGGTTTAGCTCTGGGACGTTTTTTTTCCAGGTGTTCTGAAAGTAATTAGCAAATCGGAACTCTTGGCTTGACTTGCGATATTTTTTACAGTGCCAATTGAAGTCTTAGTGGCCTCCGCTGTCCGCTTTTGAATTTGAGCTAATTTACTGACTACACAATTTAATTTAGAAACAGTTTCCGTTTTCATTACCTGCATAGTCTGTATAGTTTGGTTATTCTCCGACTGACTGAGTAAAGTAGCAACTTCCTCAATCTGACTTCGAATTTGCTTCAATGAATCGATACATTCGTCAGCTTCTTTCTTTAAAAGCAATTCACGTCATATATCATTTTCCGTGCTTGCCTTTTTAAAACAATGTTTTTTTTACGCATTTTCAAATCACTTTTTAATATTTAACAAAAAAAAACTTAACTGACAAACTTAAACAAACAAACTCAACAAATAATAACAATCGACAACAATAAACAATTAACGAAAATAGCAGGCAATATAATAGGCAGGGAACGACTGGAGCGCCAATCAGAGCACCGCGTGCGCCTACACACCCGCCCCGTACCCCGCTAATTGCCCGTTGATACCCAATTTCTGATTTCTGCGCAATAACGGTCAAAGCCAAACTCTTATCGCGCGAGCTGTATATTAGGTGCCAACGTGACAGATGGCGAGTCCATCGCCGCTACTCAAGCACGACTATACATACGCCTTTGAATTTCTTCTCAGACGTATGCAGGCCATATTATCATGTCCACAAAAAAACTATCTAAACCGAATGCTCGGAGTGTGGAAGTATTGCATAACTATTATATATATCATTTATCTCTTGTTTGCCTGTGGCCCTCATTACGGCTTGCATGATATTAATTAGCTCTACACCACAAGCTGCTTTAACATCATTAGTTTCTTATAAATCACATATATGTGGTAACAACTTTACCTTTAGTTCTACTTCGTAAGATTATTCATCAGAAGCTGAAACCACAGTGAAATTTCAAATACATATTCTGTGTTAGCGTGAGCACGAGATGTCGTATGTGAGAATTTCCCTTAGCGATACATGTATAGTACTGGCATATAGGCATTATGTACGAGGAATAATCGTTCCCCGTACGCTGAGTTTCGTTTGAATTAATTTGTCATAATTAATTGTAAACAAGGAGGAACGTTTGCTTTCCAAATTAGTATTACACGTGAAATAGAATCGAATTATTGTTATATAGTGTTATGCACGCATCGCTTGCGTGCTTATCCTTCCCTCTTACGAATCTTTTAATAAGATGCCTACCACTTTAGTCGCGCAATTAACGACCAACTTCTGCCCGACGAGTGGAAAAGCCGCTCGATGCAACATATATATACAATTTGTTATGACCTAGTTATTTGTAATGCTACCTGAGTCGTTTTGTCGCTTGTCGTTGACGCGTTGTCCCCTTGGAAAACTAATATGATGGAAGACCATTCAAGCTAATCACGATTTGAAAAGGTTTTATTAAATCATATAGATCTTATTTTCAATTAGATCGCCTAATAACTGTCGTGAATGTTAAGATGTCAGAGATGAACGACATATAACACGCAGCCCCTTCCGTGATAGGCTGATGAATAAACTAAAAGGAACTTTTAAATCTATTTTGAATCCATTACCATTCAAGTGCTACAAATTAAAGTTTTTTAGCTGTACAAAGAAAAAGATTACTCACACATTGATTTGCCCACGCTATGTCGTCATCAAATCTGTGGTTGTCGCCATATTGTCTGGAGCCTAGTTAACGGGCAATTACGGGGCTCGCCTTGCAGTAAATGTCGATACGAAATTTCACCCCGGGTCTCGTAATTACAACAGGCCGGCTGACACCATGTGAATACTATATAGCAAATAGTTACGCTGCGTGTTGACTCAGTGCTCTACCCAAGCTCTACTTTCTACACGAAATTCAGCCACAATACTTTGTTTATTGGACATTTTGGGTAATTTGTGGGCAATTGTCGAAGGCCTAAAGTGAAAAAGGCTATGCTTTAATCATGTTTTGACACCATGTGTCTTCAAGGAAGAAAGGTGTTTTTATATCACTGTCTACCCGGTTCGGGGATCTCTCTCAGATGGAAGACATGTATATTATATTCCAAGCAATTTATAATAATAAGATTCCTTTGATCTGGCTTCCATGTACGTGCCCTATATTAATATTAGAATCTATAACTAGCGCTTTTTTAATGTTATACACATCAATAATTTTACTGGATGCCCTTAGAAAAGCGTGCGCTAGATTATAAAGTATTCGTAGCTATTTTCTGCAGAAAACTGTTTTGTTATGAACGACCTTGCCCTCATAAACGTACTCCGCAAGCCGTTAAGGTTGGCAAAGTTACTTAATCTAGTTTTAGCATTTTAAGTTTCATTTTCTGTTAATAGATTTCTATCGAGGAAAAATGTGCGAACAAGTAGTAATTTATACCATGAGCGTGCTCAAATTGCTAATCTTAGTGGGAATACTTTATTACGCAGTAATAGTTAAATATTACGAGACTTCTCTAACATAAAATAACGTTTTTATATAGGTATAGCGGACCGAAATAGATAATGGTATTTGCAGGTTGCTTGATCGAAAAGAAACGTTGGAAAACTTATCCTTGTTTTGTATCCTTCTTACTTTTCTGAAAGTACGGAAGCAGAAATGTGAAGTCGTTAAATTATTAGTAATTTCAGGTGTATAATTTTAATGCGGTTTAGAATCTATCGCTACGTATTTTATAATATTTTTAAGCAAAAGTGTGTGCAAGAAGAGGCAAAGGAAGGCCACGTTCCAACTATCTGGATCAAATAGATCGGACTCTCAAGGACGGGAACGTTAAGAGTACTCGAAACCGACGAGCATGTATGAAGAGACTGATGTATGTGGACGAAGCGAAAGAGGTATGTAAGTCTAGAGAGCACTGGCGCTCTATACTCTCTGCCTACCCCGTTAGGGACTTGGCGTGATGATATGTATGTATGTATGTATTTTATAATTCCTTCTGGTCGCGACATAAAATTTATAGGTACCCCTCATACCCCATGGCTAGGTGGGTAGTCGTATCCGAAACATATATTCAACTAGGGTAGCTAAACCAGCGTTAATAATTTTTATTTTTACTAAACAGAAAACATCGTTCAAATTTCATTTTATTTACAAAACGAAGCCTCCTAATGCCGCATATGAATACAGCTTAGGAGACAATTTGAGTTCGATAAATGGAAAGTCATTGACAGCGAAAAATTATAATGGAAGTCTTTCGGCCTAAGAACCAAATTTAATTAGGATCAATCACGAAAGTAAATAGCCAGAACATTGAAAGGGCCGCTGGCAGGTTTTCGCTACTATCCTAAGCAAATTATAATATGTATATTATTTTTATCCATTACCGTAAAGCTCATGGTGAGATCACTAGTCACTGGAGGAGACATGCAATCTCGCCGTGATGATATGACATGACGTATATATGGAAATTCAAAGGCGCGACGAAATCTCGCCACCTTTTACGTCACACCTTATACACACCCAGCGAAATGGGAGTCACCGGGTGGTCAAGGGTTTAAATTGGGACTCGTAATTTGAATGCATTCGCCGAGTCCGAGAGTCCGAGAGTATATCTCTGCCTACCCCGTTAGGCGCCAGCTCTCTGTAGACTTACTATATACCTCTTTCGCTTCGTCCACACTCGCGGTCAAAGTGTCACTGTAAAGCTCGTGGTGCGATTCATCAGCGATTTACCTACTTGGTTATATCGTTTTGTTTTTACGACTACACATTGGTAATATTATGTTTTGCTATTACTGGATGTAGGTACTGCTTAAAAAAAAACAGAACGACCATCGCAGATCGTTGTAACTTAGTATTCAGACGAACTCACATTACCCAAGAAAGAAATGGCCTGTGCGAGGAATCTCGCAATCTCATTAATTATTCTTATATCAGGCGCCGCGTCCTTCAAGCTTGCATTTTCCTACGTTATTTATCTCAGTAATTGGGATTTATTTTGTTTCATTTAGCAGTTACAAAGGTTAATGGAAACTGTAATTAAAAGTTGAGGAAAATATAAAGTTATTTTAGTTGACGTCATAAGGACCAACGTACACGTTTTATATGCCTTTAACATAATGTGAGGTCACTTCTGAATAAAGTGCTTAATACACGCGAGTTGTAGTTACACCACTTCACATAGTTATATAAACAAAATTTATAAAATATTATGCTAATATTTGAAAAAGCTACAAAGTTTTACAAAACTTAGTACACTTAGGATTATTGAGGTACAAAACTGCATTGATGTAATTGTTAATTTTGGTTTAGTGTAAATCTATGATTACGTAGAACTTTTGATGATGTTTGTAGATATCAGCTTACGTTTTTCCACTGAGCACGATGCATGGTGCGCGAGAAACTTGAATTTAATCCTATTCGGAACTAGCTTTCCAAGCAATAGGTGTATTCGATTTAATGGATTGTCGCAGGGCATAATTTACCTAAAGAATACTTTAATTACATAGTGGCGATGCACACCACTGTAACTAAGGGGTTGTCATACCCTAAGAAACTGATTAGGTGACCAGTTAAATTATAGGGGGATTCCGTGTGAAATAACTTTAAACAGCAGGTGCATAACGCATATTTATGAAGGAACTTTCACAGCTGCGCTGAATGGCTATACCTATGATGCCTACTACATGACTAAATTAAAAACAAAGGGCTAAGGTGGTGTTACTCTCATTAAATACAAACTTTCATTTTATAAATTTACTATTACCACTGGTTGGATGCAAGACTGAGAGATAGAGATGCAAACTAGTTGTAAGGTAACGTTAGTATGTATGTCGGCTTGGTGGGATAAAAATGCCTATACATGTATTATTTATATATGATATTATTATTTTATGATAAAAAGCGGCCAAGAGCGTGTCAGGCCAGCCGCAGGGTTCCGTAGTTCCAAGCAGCTACAAATAATGCAGCAGCTTAAAAGCTTAATATTTCGTAAATGTGATCCTAAATCGAAAAGCGTTATCAATATACCCGTGCTAATTTTTAATAAGCTATCTAACGATATGATACACAACAAAAAAAATATTTGCAACTTATTCGGCGCTGTTAATATGTACTACTACTCTACTAAATTGCAGCTCTGTAGTAACAAAGCGTCTCTGAACTAACCCGCGGACGCGAACGGACCGACAGACAGGCGGACATGGTGAAACTATAAGGGTTCATAGTTTACTACGGAACACTAAAAAGGCATTGTTTCAGTGTAACAACATGCCATGCCAATAGCTGAACAATGCTATTTACATATCGAGTAGAACTGTCGCTGGTTGTATGCTGCACGGTAATTGTGAGTTATTTGCATTTTATAATACCTACCTCCGGTTTCGACGCATTTGTTAAAGGCTGAAATACGACCTATGAAATACGTTATTTCAGTACTACGTGCGCACGTCCAACTGATAGCATATTTTCCTGACATGTCGTAATTATGACTAAGAGACTCGACGAGAATTTTCCTCCTATTTATTACAATGTACTTAGCTTACAGTTCTACCAGCAGTTTCCTCGCAAGTATGTAGATTGTTTTGGACATATTATTTAAGTTTGAGGTACCAACCCCAGATTATTTTTTGGTTTTTTCCGTACGATAATTCTGTGTACCCCCAGAGTGGTACATTTTTTGGGTGGAAGGTTCCCCAAATGTTTTTCTTCTCTGGCGACGATGCAAAATATAACATACGAGACCTGAAAGTGTAAAAAAACGGCTAAACATACTCATCTTGGTATTTATAATATTAGGTATATTAGGATTGTTACTTTAACACTTATAAAAGTTTTTCTGTTAACGTCGTATAATCTTAAACTGTATGTTCTTAAGATCCAAGTAGTGCTTAAACTAATAACTACTGGATATGATACTGTCGAGGGAATTACTAAGTTCTCCCATGTAGTTTAGAACGGGGTTTAATTCCACTCTAGCAGTTGTGCAACGAGACTGGGATGTACTTTCACAATTTTATTTTCTTCGAATCAAAGTGGAAAAAGCCTTTCCAACTATAAGAAGCTCAGAAGAGCACCCACACTGTTCTAAATACTTTTCTTAAATAAGCAAACTGCGATAGTTGAAAATAGTTTGTTTATTATTGAAGAGTTAAGAGTTGTTTCCGGTCGCTTCCCAACGCATATGTACATTCTTGTTTAATTATATGTATATTGCAATTAAAATAATAGGATTTTACATTGCGTTACAATTTAGTTATCTCGTCATTATAATTACATCCTTTAATGTCTCAGCTTTAAAAGGCTTAAGGCTTGAAGTTTCTAAGCAGTTCATCAGCATTTTCATCAGTGTCTTCATACATGGTACTCCTGACGTTGCCAGTTTTAAGTTTTCGATTAACTTTGTTTTAATACCTGGAACGTGGTCTCCCTATGCCTCTTCCAGACACTTGCATTGTATTTTCTTCACTTTCTATATGTCCAAAGCCTCGAAATATGCCGTTCTTCATTCTTATAAATTACACCCTCTTTGTCGCTTTACGAATCTCTTCATATAAAAATTTACTACATATCCTACATTTATATGAAATTAATTTACATCGAATTTACTTTGCACAATTTTGAATTACATAAAATATAGATATAAGCGGATCATTGTAAAAAAGTGAGAAAGTTTTTCTTTTTTGTCTGCGCGTAATTTGAACCAGGAATTAGGAGCAAATCCCTCGTGAAAGGCAAATACCGAGAGGGCTACCCAGGGCTTAATAATTTGTTGGTTCTGTTTGGGAACACCGTTCGTAGACTAGATTTGGCAGTAACCGGCCATAAATCCGTCTACCGTGTGCTAACTTAAATTGGTATTTGCGAGTCGTAGCGTATTTGCGTTTGGAATACCACTATTCGGCCCATTGTTTTCGACAGTTCTAAAATGCAGCTGCAGGTAGGTAGAAATGTTTGTGGGCGTATAATATTTGAGGCTAGGTATCTAAATCTAAACCAGTTATCTGCACACTTACAGACCTACTTGCTTCATCAAATATTAATCAGCATTGAAATACGTAATTACCTACTATATACTAATATTATGATTCCTTTATAATGTGCAATTTAGTACCGTTGTTTACTGTTCTATTAGATACCAAATATATAAATCTTAAAATATTGATAAGTTGAATACACTTCTGTTTTTCAAAATGTATTAATTTTTTATATATATATACATACATATATACGTGCGCTTGTGCTATATATAATCGTCAGGATAGGTAACAAGTAGTGTTTTAATAAATATTTACTTGTGGTGCAGACGATGTATCCATCTGTCCATTGCCAGACATCGAAACGTATGAACCGAACCGAAATTTACGGACTTAGGAAATTGCTGTATAACTATAAAATGTTGTGTTGTTTCATTCCGACGATGTTGTGAAATTTTAACGATAAAATATTGTTCCATTTATGTTTACGTTCCCACGTATAGTTAAATAATTCGTTACAAATTACCTAGGCCAAGATAATCGTTCGTTGTAGTGCCAAGCTCGAATACCCCTAGTATCGTATGCCAATAGGTGTGTATACTCGTTGGCTGTATTCCCTTGTGATAATTTTGATACTCAATATTTTGAATCCACTATTTTCTGTCTGATGACTAGACATTTTAAGTTAAACCATCGTTTTATGGATCATCATTCAATTATGATAAACCTAATACTATGAAAAATCTATCCGTGATAATTGAAAAGAAAGTGGTTTAGTAGGTAAGTATGGCGACGATCCAACCATTCTGTCCTCGCGTCGGATGTGTGAACTAGTTATTGTATTGGAAACTTCAGATAAGAAAAGCCCACTCCCGATGCTGACGGCAGCTGCGCATTCAGATAAAGATTCCCTTGTTGGCTTTTCAACGGACGCCAGTTCGCTTCAAGCTTTGAATAATACGTATTCAGTTATGCTGCAGATTTTTTTTAGGTTTCAGCGTACTTGCTCTACATTTTAGATTTATAAGCATTTGAACGTAAAAACATAACTGGATGACCGAGCTTGGAATCGAATTTCATCTTTCAAGTTATACTATTTAAGTGCCATAGGGATGATCTTAGTTTCAACTAGTGGAATATAAAAAGATATAAGAGCAGGAGAAGGATATAATTTCTTCAGTTTAATTTTATCATGTTTACAACTTCAATATCAAGACATTTTGGTAATCTATCACTCAGGGAGATGAAATCGATTTTATTAAATGAAATGAATTTACTCTTACTATTTGTATAGCTTGAATGCAAAAAATCACTGTTTATTAAAAATAAGTTGCAAACCCACACAACCAAACGATTAAACATAATACAGAACAATAATTTCAAAATAAAGCGTTTTTAATTAAAAAATATATTCTTCATAATTAAAATTCTATTTGAATAATCTTGCTTAAATAAAGTTTTCAAATGTAATAGTTTTTGCTGCTTCAGTGAACCCGTAATCTCCTACAGAATATGAACGTTGAATTTTACCTGGAAATGTGAATCACACTTAAATATTATGACACGGACTGAGCATGAATAAAGTAAATAAAATATATGAATTTGCTAACTTCGCTTTCAGTTTATTATAAAATCCGCTGTAGGTACTTAATCCTTTTTCACTAAATGTAGAGCCATACGTAAGGCAGTGGTGCAACAACACCCAATTTCGCTGGAGATATTTAGCTCCCAAAGTGACCGATGAGTCCTTCGCCGTGTCTCTAGGTCGACTATGCATATACGTCTTTATTTCTCCTTAAATTTATGTAAGTTTTCTGTCAACGTTTTCCTTTACTGTAAAGCTCGTGGTAATTGATCACTATAATTTGTTGTATATGAAAATACGTATCTATGTGATTACTTGGTTTTTTGTCATCGCATTCGAAGCGAAAACAAACTGTGTGCTAAGACGTCTGCTCCTATTCAACGGAAATGCATTATGTATATTCGAACGGCTCCAAGCACAGCTTTCTATCCTGGCCTGCTCTTACTTCGTCGGCACCGTCTGCATAGTCAAATCAGACAGGTAATATTGAATTTGTAGTCCCAAAGTGCACTCAACTATACTTTAACAAGTGAATATTCGCTGACTGCACCTATGATACAGCGCTTGTGCTTAAAAAGGAAAACTTTATTCAGATCTCTACTAGTGCTCGCAATAATTGCAACTGATTTGGAAATAAAAAGTTATGCCTCAATGTATACATATGTATAAAGGCTGTATAAGCATAAACATACATATTATCTTTGAAATTGGGGATTTGTATTATAAATAAAATATTTATTTTTATTTTAGCTAATTAAAGTACTGGCCCAAATTATCTATACAATTTTGCCATTTTTATGGCCAATTGTTCCTTTACTGTAGAAGTCTGCCCGACGGAAGGCGATAAAGTCAGCGAAAACGTTTCCTCTCGGGTAAACATTTTTTTAGGACTTAAAAAATAATCTAACCTTTGAAACAAGTAGAAAACTCTTGGGGTAAGGTCCAGTGAGTACGGTGGGTGACGGAGAGCTTCCAGCTGTAACTTTTATAGCTTTGCGATGGTCTGTCGTAAAGTGTGAGCTCGCGCGTAGTCGTGGAGAAGCTATGGTGAAGAGCGATTGACGACGAGTCTTGGTTGTTTGCGAGCTTCTCCAGTATTGTTTGCAGTAGACATCTGTCATCACTGTTGTTCCATTCGGTAAGAAGCTGTGATGTGCAAGACCGGCACGGGTTCACTAGCAACCCCCATCTTGGTTCGCAGTCCCCACCGATATGTACCCGGGCCCACCCACTGAGACGAACGCTTACAGTTGTTGTACACGATCCACTTTTCATCGCAGGTAACAATTTAGATAACTCGCTCTTGGTCGCTTAGTTCGTGTTGCACCCATTTATCTAGCTTCTTTATTACTGGCCGACCACGAGGCTCGTTCATTAATTCAAAATTTCCAGATTTAAAACAATTCTACCAATTATGGACTGTTTATGCAAGCAGTGTTAGGCCTGTCGCCAATTTTCGTGCTGTTGCGCAGCGGTATTTCCACGTAGGAACTGATATTCGAATATTGTACGAATTTTCAGGCCAAATTATTGCCTCAATTTCATAAATAAAAAAAATTACTGAATTTGAAATTCGAATTTCGAATTGAAACAGATAATCAAAACTGGAAATGCTGGTTGTCGAATATTCGATTACATACGTACAATGCAACACTGTGTAGAAGAACCAACTACCTAGATTAAATGGATCGGAATGAGACTGATGAATGACAATGGAGTGAAAAAGGACTATTAGTGTAGCTAGAGTGTCAAGACTGAACCTGGCGCTTTACTCTCTGTGCCTACTTCTCTACTTACGTTTTACTTCTCTACTTCTACTTGTTTTATGTATGCTTTGTATAGTAAGCAGCGACCTATTGTCGGGCCTACGTTGTTCCCCCATACTTGGGTACTATTGCTGTAACGAAAAAATATTATTGTTGTATATGCCTAATGATTTGAAAAGAGTAACCATGGAGTTTCTTGCCGGTTCTTCTCCATGGAAGCGACCAACCCGAACCGTGCTTCTTTTTCGACGTTTTATAAGTGCCCACCTGGGCCTATGTGAAATAAAAAGATTTTGATTTTGATTTTGATTTTGACGTGAGAGACTGCATTGTGATATTAATGTGTTGTGAAGGTATTTTATCTATACTTGAATGTTCAACGGGCATGCCCGGCGGGCATCGTGCCTGCGATAATTGTTAAGTGCTAAAAAAAGGAACCATACTGCAATTGATACATACATACATATCATCACACCGAGTCCCTAACGTGCTGCAATGAATGTTCTGATAAATTAAAGGAAACAACAGAGTCAAGTAACTGAAGGTTTTAAAAACGTTTCCTGCGCAACAAATATTTTCGTAGGGCTTGTTTCACGCTTTCCATTGACTTATTTCCCGTGGGCGCGGAAAGTGCTGACTGTTACCACACGAAACTACCGACCTCAATTAGGGCGCCGTCATAACACCAGTGCAGCCACACACACACACGTACGTATACCTAGGATATACCCTTTTTAGCGTAGTCGCGCCGCTAGCTGGGACAAAATTATTATTTGACACAATGTGACTTCCGCCGTCTTAGGTAATACATGGAAAGGCAATCGTTACTATTATCAATGATGTGATCGAGTCGGATATTAAGACCAATAGTTATTTGAGTAAGACCTATTAAAGCATTAGTATGTGGTGGTCGAATGGTACGGGAACTTGCTTTTGATACAGTGATTTAAGTACAGTGACAACCACGAGTTCTTCACCGCCAACGGTGAAGGAAATTTCGAGACGTTACTGGTATATGTACGTTAGAGAAGAAATTCAGAGACATGACGTATAGTCTTGCTTGAGTAACGGTACGAAGCTGTCACGTTGGTATATCTGTGGCGAAAAATAGGTATCGATGTATAGGTAGTACCCACACACCCACTTCGGGCCAGAGATATATTTTAGGTGCCAACGTGACTTGAAGTGACTTGAATTACTTCTGAGACGTAAGCAGGTTTCCTCTCGATGTTTTTCTTCACCCTAAAGCTCGTGGTGTGACTAATCACTGTACTTAAGTTCAGAAAAACTCATTGGTACATTCGGGATTCGAACTTGCGATCTTTGTGTCGCAGGCAACTGTTCGAACCACTCGGCTCTATATAAATATAAACGTCATTATAATCTATATCTATATAACTCAAAGGTGACTGACTGACATGGTGATCTATCAACGCACAGCCCAAACCACTGGACGGATCGTGTTGAAATTTGGCATGCAGGTAGATGTTATGACGTAGGCATCCGCTAAGAAAGGATTTTGATTAATTCTACCCCCCCCCCGTGGATTAAATAGGGGATGAAAGTTTGTATGAAACTTTGTCAATTTTAAACCGATCGGGCTGAGACTTTGCATGCATTAAGCTACTATGACGTAGGCATCCCCTATATACACACACATATCCAAATTAAATAAAAAATACTGCGCAATGTCACTATTTCACGCGGACGAAGTCGCGGGCACAGCTAGTATAAACATAAACATCAAAAAACTGTAGACGTAAAGCGAAATTATTGATTAGACAAATAAATTTCTCGTAAATTCGGTAACGCTACAGCTAAAAGTCTTTATGAAATCTGTTTAACAATTCAACAACAATATTTGGTCAATCCTCAAATCGTTTTAATGAATGGAGAAGCTAGGGACGAGTTCTTGTAGGTACAATGCTATACCGAGGCAGCACGGTCGCCGTTTGTTATTCCTGGACCCCGATGTTAATTTTCATACGAGCCTCACTCTGCAGCTGTCTAAGCCTCTCCCACATTTCCGCTTTCTCGCAGCCATTTGACAGCCATTGTATATACATACATAGTACAAACTTTATCTACAGTCAGTCAGTCAGTCTGTGTGACTCAAATACTTATAGTCGTGTTTGACTCGGCATATAATAATATATCTCCCGAACGGTACGGTACACTTGTGCCTACCCCTTTGGTGACCATTTAGGAAAGGCGTGAATATATATATTCAGAATATCTAAAGTGAAAACGTCAGTATCGTGATGTGACGTGATGTGTGTCAGTCGACATCTGTCTCTGTCCGGATGCCGAGCGGTCAAGGTTTTGTATTGGCCTATTATTAGAGTTAATGTCACATAAATATCTTGCTCGTTGACGTGCTTGCAAGCGACACCCGAGGCAATGTTAGGGGTGGCTTCAAATCCATATTCCGTTTATATATATGTATTTGGGTATCCAAAACGCGGTCCAAAACCTTAACAGTATTGTAGGTGTATATTGATGTTGTAGTATTTTCATAGGTTGATGCAGATGTAAAAACTTAATATGTAGCTGATTAGTTAAATACTACTACTGCCATCTTCGATTTTAATGAAGCCGTTATCTATGTCACAGTTCTTAAAAATATTGACATTACGTTTTACCTATAAGAATTTTTCACCACTGAAATAAAAAAAGGAATCTGCTGTATTAACATTTATTCTTTTCAGAATTTGGTATATTTGGAGCATTTGGAGTTTATGACTCTTTTACATATATTTTTTGACATACCTACTAACTTACATATTTCATAATTGTCACAGTATTTGTATGAAGTATGAAATTCCGTCTTTTAACGTAATGCGAGTACAATAAGGCTTGAATCTGCGTGAAAACGGGGAGTGCACTTAGAAAACAACTGTAAAACGTGGAGGCAGAACATAATGTAATTATTGAGGTGCTCGCTTTTAGCGCAAGGTTAGTGTCGCTAAAAACCCCACCCAGTCATGATAAGTGCATATTCAGTGTTTAGTACCGATGAGCTATTAATATTTATAATAATATAATATATCCTCACGTCTTCCCACAAGGGTCCCTGAAGGGGTAGGCAGAGGTGTATAGGTAATACCCACACACCCAGTTTCCGCCTGAGGTATATTAGGTGCCAACGTGACAGATGGCGAGTCCATCGCCGTTACTCAAGCACGACTATACATACGCCTTTGAATTTCTTCTGAGACGTATGCAGGTTTCCTCTCGATGCTTTCCTTCACCGTAAAGCTCGTGGTGTGACTAATCACTGTACTTAAGTTCAGAAAAAACTCATTGGTACAGTCGGGATTCGAACTTGCGACCTTTGCGTCGCAGGCAACTGCTCGAACCACTCGGCCATCACGGCTTCTTACGGCTATTAATATTTTATTGTTTCAATAACAATGATTTAGTGATGGGCGATAGAAGGGCACACGTTATTCCGAAATTTTAAAAATATTTAGCAAAGAGCGCATCCTACTGTTTTAAAATACAGCAACAACACGTCTCTTTGAGCGAACTCAAAGAGATTTTTTATAACATTTTATTTTAGCGTTTATGTTTGCACTGTGACACTATAATGGCCACTTAATTGCTGCAGTAATAACTCTCAGTGCCTCAGAGGATTGTGAAACTCGCTCGCGGAAACGTGATCGGTGTTATTTATCATCAATGTCCTCTAAATGTAAGCTAGCTGCTGCAACTTTTGTGAACATGGAATGATTACAAACTGCTTAATTTATCATATCTGAATTTGTTTGAGTGTGTTTGTGTTCATGTTTTAAGAAAAAAGATGGTCATGTCCGAACACAGAGAGGTAAAAATAAAAATATATTTTAACTAGAACACTTTTTTCCTTATCATTTCCACAATCCTTTGACACATGTTGTATCAGGGGCCGCGATACCTATCGTGACCTTTTTCAAGATGGCGGATAGCAGCCATGCCAATTAGGTTACACGCTATGGATGTTCTGCTTAGCAAAAATATAGCTACACGCTTATACTGGATTTTAATTATATCCATGAAAGATATTAGCACAGATACTCCATCGCATGAGCTGCAATACTAATTGCCGCAAACCCAAACTTCCCCGTCATCTATTTGATCATTTTTACAGCGCTGGAATAATAATGCCTAAGACAGTGTACCCCAAGGCATTATTACATTTATCGATTCTTTATTGAGTTATCTCTTGTGCGACTGCCATAGGAAACGAATGACATAGGATTTACAATACCGGTTTCTGAAAATAGGAAGAGACCAGCTTTCTTCTGCATTATATTATATATATGACTAGCTTTGTCCGTGACTTCGTCCCCGTGAAATTTAATAAAAACGTTCAGTTCGCAGAGTTTTTGAAAACTTCTTATTAATTCTGTATTTCGCATAAAGAAATACCATAGACTAACTTTATAAAATTCTTCTATTTTGTAAATCGATATTTTGTTTTTCAATTTTTTTCCTATTTAGGTAGTTCTTTTATTTCGTTTTTGCAGTTTTATTTTAATACTTATTTTCCGGCACAGAGCGGCAATGGGGACCGCCACTCATCGTAGTCTAAAGGTGCATTCAAACTCAGTACCTAGTTTTCATAGTCAGCTTAATAAATTATAGGTAAATATATATATATAT
>JACCPG010008737.1:0-20646 GCA_016069955.1 Drepana arcuata
CCCCCCGGTCTGATCCCACCAAAGGTGACCAAGGGAGTCCACATTTCAGTCCCGTCCCTAAGCCAGATAGTCAAGTACACAATAGCCCAGAAATTCAACTAGAGTCTGTTAAAAGTAACAGCTCATGGAGTTTGGGGCAGTTTAAAACTACACCCACACACAAATCAGAAGCTAGCCCACTGAGTAGAATAGAAATCCATAAATTAAAACACGGTAAAATTACCGAACAGTGCAGCCCCACCACCTCCCTCGACAACAAGGCTAGCCCTGAGACACACTCGGTCAAGCAAGACATAAAAAATCCTAATAGCTGGCCCAACTACGGCAATTATAGCCCAATGCCGAGACAGGATAGTCAGTTCTCCTCGCAGCAGAGCCCATACTCTGCCCAACCGAGTCCAGCCCAACCCAGCCCCTACTCCACCCAGCCGAGCCCCTACTCCACACAACCTAGCCCTTATTCTTCGCAGCCCAGCCCCTATTCCGCGCAACCGAGCCCTGATACTAGCCAAATAGTGAAGCAAGACATTCAAAAATCTTGGAATCCTGGTAAATACAGCCCCATGCCCAAGAATCCGTTCTCTCCTCACACGGCAACGCACGTTAGTCCCGATCCAGGTTTAAAAAGCGATGGTCTCCGAAACAATCCAAATAAAACGCCCGGGCAGTATAGTCCAATGTCGCGGCAGGATCGCTTACTCCACAGCCCGTACTCGCCGCGGCCCAGCGTGGACCCGGCGTACAGTAACAAGAAGAGCCCCGGCGTCGGCAACTACAGCCCCATGCTGCGCGCGGACTGCCACCTGGCCAGCCCGGACGCGGGCCCGCGGCCCACGCCGCCCGCGCGCCAGGACGTGTTCGGCCGCTCGGTGCACAAGGCCCCAGATATGCTGCACACGAGCGCTGCAGCGCCGGACCTTAGCAATTCGTGGGGAATAGATAGATTCAATCAGATGTGCAGCGCTCCGGCGTCGAGCATAGAGTCGCTGATATGGGGCACGCCGTCGTTCACGCCGGAGCCCCCGCTGAGCACGCCGCCGCCCGCCTGGCCCGGGCTGGCGCCGTTCGAGGCGGCGCGCGATCCCTGGACGCTGGGCCAGTTCCGCGTGGAGCCCCCGCACCAGGTGCACGACACCTTCGTGGAGCAGAACGTGAGCTTCGAGTCGCTGAGCTCGCACGCCAGCCACCAGCCGCACTTCCTGGACGAGGGCTACACCGAGAGCTCGCACGTCGACTGACCGGGGCCGCGCACTACGGGCCTCCTGCTCTACGCGCAGTGTTAGCCTCTCGCTGTATTTATTGTCGATTGAACAATTCATTATATTATACACACACTGTACATAAGATTTATTTAGGTATATTTAAGAGTAATAAAGCTAGTAATGCATTAAAGTTATTTTGCAACCGATAGTCTATGAGAGCGATATGAAAGTTAAGAATTAAGATAATGTAATTAAGATTATAGTTAATTCTTCTCTCGATTAAGATATTGTTGGATTATACTCAAGTTAGTTTTTGAGAGTGAGTCTTTATTTGAATGCCAAAAGCTGTCTACACCGAGGCCAAACGAATATTTATTTCCATTTTACTGTTCGCATTATTTTGTTGTAACAATTTACTTAATTACAGAGGTTCAATGAAGTTTTAATTATATGTACAACAAAATACGTTCAATACAGTACTGCAATTCTGCTGTTAATACACATTCCTTTATACATTATTTCAGTTTGGAATAAATAAATTTTATTATTGTCTTTCAGATTAAAGTTGCAATATACACGACGTGTTTGCATCATTAGACGCTTTAGATATTGTTGACAATTAATTAGAATAGATAGACCATAATTGTAAGTAAATCCCGTTTCTGAAATCCCTCATTTAAATTTGTGGTCATGTTTGAGGTATGGTAATATACTTAGCTTTTTAGAAATTGAGCGAGACGTAACTTTGATGCAGCTATTGTATTTTTATACTGTTGATGTTGGCATGTTTTAGCAAGTTGAGGTGTCCAAACCAATTCCTGCTGTTAATTTATATCCACGTACTTGTTAAGGACTCTTTAACTTTGAGATAGAAGTCACAAACGTTTCTCTTCTCCAATGTACCTAAGTGTTTGTGGTTCTGATACGAGGGTGACCAATATTTAAGTACAGTCAGCATCAAAATCATTGTGCCATCACAACTTCAATATTATTCGATGAAATATCATAACAACCGAAAGATATGCTTGTAATATTTATTGTTGATCATCTTTTCCTTCATATATGTAGATCGACGGGTCCCTCGAGTTCCGATCACGCAGAATCTCAGATAGACATTTAATTGCCTAAGGTAGAGCCGCCACATCTTGCTTAGTGTCTCTTGCTTCGCGTTCAATGTTAGCCCTTCCCGGAAATAGCTGTTTTTCTACTTTTGTAATTGTTAAAAACAGAGTAAAAAGGATGGACTCGAATTTCAACTAACGAGTCCAAGCGTCCATTATTTTGAATTTGAATTTCATGATAACTGAAGCCAAGTACAAAGTGCTTTTTTTATAATTTGTATAGGTACATACTTCATGTTGTATATATGTTGTATGTATTTAATGAGACCGTGAACTCCACCAAATATTGTTTCCAATACCTACATTAGCCTTATTAAATGCGTAATGTTTATCTGAAGAGAATATTTTATAGTTTTATTAACTTATTACAAGAAATGAAAAATATTATCTAATATACATAGAATGTATAAATATAATAACTAGGCGAATATTATATGTATAAATAATCGTGTACCATAATATGTATAAAATAAAGTTGACTAATATCTGTAAGTTCTGTTATGTAGAGATTTTTGTTTGTAATATTGTTACACTACTGCGTGGACTTCTCACAGGCGGTCCAATTTTTATAATCTAACCAATAAAATATTGATGTGGTTGTACATTTACATTTTTAATAGAATGTACTCTATTTATTAAATTTCTTTTGTTGAAATGCATTCACCCCATCTGATTTATCACAATCACTCCCTGGCACGTTTCAATACTAGCGATACGCCCCGATTAATCAAAGCGCAGCGTGTTCGATATAAGCACCTACCAGACAGCTTGACTTTTTCGTCATTATTAACAATTATAGTCATATTTCAACCGATTTCCACAAAAAAACTTACCTCATTCTCTATTGGTTAATATTTTTAATTGCATTAATATGCGTTTTGAGTTTATCGCGAAAAGACACGAGGGGGGGGGGACTGTTTTATAATATGCAGTGGTGTTTATACTAGTTATATACAACCAATGAAGTTTTATCTTTAGAGACGTTTTACTCCTTGAATATGAAGTATAAACATGGCAAATTTTATGCTATACCTACATATAGCTACAATACACAACGGCATTAAACACACTGATTAGATTAAAGAAACATGAAGTATATGAATCCTAGTTGTCAGAAAGGGATAACAGAACAGCCACGTGCCAATATGTCGAGCTCTAGTCGTTCTCTCTTTCGCTCCTAACGTAACGCGCTACTTGTCCCGTTCGCGCAAGTGGGGAAGTGGCATCATCGCAGAAGTTAATTCTGATTAAAATTTAATGTTAAATTTTCGTATTTTTGATAGATAAAACAAATTTACATTACTTACAAATGAAAAGACACATCCTTCTTGTTTTTTACACTCGTCCAGTATATGTTCTGCAGTTTTTAAGCACCTAAGAAGGCATTTTTCCTAAATGCTGAAAAGTGCTACGTCGTTGCCAGTCAAGCTGCGACTAAGTTGACTCAAACCAATTAGCTTGTGTTGAGTTAGCCAAGCCGAGCGCGGTAAGACGTATCTATTCTTTTTTACATCAATGTATACAACTGGTTTCCCAGTTTTTCTTGTCTGCCCTCAACTTCGGAAGCCCAAGATATGATGGAAAATATCATACTTTTATAAATGACAATACAGTAAATACTATAAATATATTTATTTCCACAACAAGCAGGAGTCATAACAGTTGTATTAAAAAATATATTATGCTGTTTATAACGCGACAATATCCACAGAAAGCATGGAATATCTTATCAATTGACTAATTATACACAGTAAGCGAATAAGACGTTTTTAATATTTAACTAAACTATCAATATCAGTTACAGATAGTGCCATCCACTAAGACGCGCCCCACCAATTTCTATTCGGGGCTGCGGGTCTATTAATTGTAGTATGCATGTGCACTCAGGTAATCAGTGTGTACAGATAATACCAACATTCCTTGAAGGTTGCACACTTACACAATACCGTCTTACACAATCATACAATATAAATTGTAGGGAAGAATAGTGCGGCGCATTTTCGTGGATGGCACTATCTATTTTATTATATAACTATTTTAACACTATATCCTTTTGACTTCGATAAAACCAGTCTTGATACTAGGAAGAATCTGCATATTCCGTTTTCAAATTAGTTTGTGCATATTAGAAAGCTCTACAGACTGTTGGGTGTCATCACACCAAACCATATTAATGAAACTTGAACATAACTATATATCGAAGAAAAATCTAGTCTTAAATCGTTATTGGATGTTTAAATAAATTAAAGCTGTTCATTTAGTTTTTTTACATATAAAATGAAACGGTTGAGCTTCAAAACATTTGGTATATATATAATATTATAAAGTTAATAACATACACGGGGTAATTAATTAAAAACACCAAACAATATCATTTTAGTACATATACATTAACCATAAGATACAAGATTCTCAATTCCTCATTCGAACAAACTAAATGCCAAGAAACCATACCTCGCTAGGATTGCGACTCCGCGGCGACTTGCCATGGCGTGGTTTCACGAATCACATTTGTTATTACACAATAACGACCAAATTATTATTTACAGAACCACCAAAATATTTTGGGCACCGTATCCATACTTAATCAATACTCAATATTTTGAATTTTCATCCATCTTTTTTATGTATTCATCTTAGTGATAAATACATATATCGTTTTATTATAATTATAAAACTATTATTATAACAATTATTACATAATTTGTTAAGTAATAACATTAACATTTTCAGAAGCAGTTTAATTTCCAATAAGTACGTTAGCGACATGTCGGTAGGGATGTGAAAGTATTTAATAAAGTCTGTGGCATTTTGCACGAGCTTCGTACATATTTGTAATTTATTTATTCTGCAAATGCAATATTCCATACGAGGTCGCTCTTTAAATGCTAAAAAGTGAATATCACTAAATACTATCGTACTCCTCATAATTGAACTCGGTTGTCACATTGGTTGGTAATAGATCCTGTTGGGGATTTGTGGTCCTCTTCTCGCTTTTTGATTTCTTATGCTTGTGTTTCCTTTCCTTGCGCTCCGCCTTCTCGCTGTGATCTCCTCTATCTTTATCTTTGGATTTCTTCTTTTTGTGTTTCTTTTCCTAAAAATAGATACATTGTATGCCTCGCAGAAGAGGGCTGAATAATATAACTTATCTGGTATAGAGTGGTTCTGGTCTGGTATAAAGGGTTCGCAGTGCCTTGATGAAACAGTTATCTTGTTTTTGTTGAAGAGCAACATCGACAACTTTAGCATAGGTACATTAGTGCGTCCTAGCAGTTAATGGAACGAACATAAAAGTAGTAAATCACACATGAACGTTTTGAGTTACTACATACAACGTTACAATAAGGTGGGAAATATCAGTATCAGAAAATAGTAGGAAATTTGGTAACAGCTACCTTTTCAGTCGATTCTTTGGCCGCGTCGGGATCTTCGCCACCTGAAATACATGTACGTGTATGTATTTGAAATCAATAATTAGCGAATACTTTTTCCAAAATCCCAGTTAATTGGCAAAAGGAATGATGCCATAAAGGTAGCTTAATGTCCTTTTCTATAGCCTTGACTGCATGCATACCAAGTTTAATGAAGATTGGTTGAATAGATAAAATGCGTAAAATCAATCAAACTCCCATTCGAATTTAAATTAATAATAAAATAATAATAAATAATATAATAATAATATAATTATATAAATAATATAATAAAAATAATATAATTTAAATTAATATTTTTTTATTACCTTCTGGCGATCTCCTGGCGCTGTAGTCTCCGGCCCATAGTGGGAAATCGTTGTCCAACGATAACTGTTCGTTGTCATGACGCCTGCTTTCGAATAAAGTAAGACCATCCACGTTAGGTTTATTGGTCTCAAGATCCTTGCTTACAGATGTCCTGTTCATTAGTATGTCCAATTTGTCCAACTCGTTTGATGGTTTCGATAAATAGTCCAAATTATATTCTGCAGGACCAACGTCAATGTCCAAATCGTCGTGGTCAACATTTACTTTTGGATTTACGCTGTTTTCCTCGTCGCTAAAAGTTTATTCACCGAATTACGTTATTATCTCTATGCTCCCCCTTCCCCCGAAAGGGTAGGTAGTTGTGCAACAACGCCCTCTTTCGCCATATATATGTCTTACCTGACATATGACGAGTCAATCACCGTTTTATAGACACGATAAACGTAGGCAGGCTTAGGATTTCCCTGCGTTTTCCTTCAATGGAAAGCTTGCGATGTGATAAATCACGATACTAAAATGAACGCAAACGCATTGGTATACTAACCACCGGCGTAACCACTTTAACTCCTCGGCCACCAAACTCAAAATCAAAATCAAACACTTATTGAACTTCAATAAAAACTAAAGTTACAGTTACCACCGTTTCCAAGAAAAAAACCTGCCAGGAGAAGAAACGGCGAAACAAACTCCCCGGTTCTCTCTTTTAACATTTTTTCCCTTTTACGTAGGGGTAGAAAAAGATTAACCAAGGCTCTAATGCTATTAACGCGCACATAATTAAGGTATTCTACGTACCTGTCAGAATCGTAGCTAATTTCGTGATTGGTAGCAGTCATAGGAGTTAGATCTTCCAAGAAACTGCTATCTAAAGTACCTGCGTAAAACTCATCTAATGCTCCTGAAGATGACGTCACTAAGCCTGCAGACGGGGTACTTTTCTCACTGGAAATAAAATTAAAACATAAATCATAATAAATGTTAGTCATCCTGTTATTTTAAATACGAAATTTTGTTCCTCTTTCAAAAACTACTGAACTGAGTTAAACGAAATTTGGCACCTAGTTAGATTATGAGATGACTTCATTCATAGCTTTATTCTACAAAAATAAATCTACCTATGAATTCAAATATTACACGGGTATTAACGGGAGCACAGATATAGTATAACATATTTTTTTAAGTTTAAACTATTTAGTTAATATACATTACCTGTTTTGTGAGGGTAAATGTGGTGGCGTCATATCCAAGCTAACTGAATGTTTATTTTTCAGCAATTCTTGACTCACATATTGACTCTGCTTAGGTTCCGGATTCGGCTTCACTGGCGTTGGATTCAGTGATTGGGCTAACTACAAGGAAATTGTCAGATTCAATTTACAATCCAAATAATTTTAATGTCAATACATTCTATTTTGTAAGTATTCCTACAAACGGGGACCCTTCAAAGAGTATGCAGTGGAGTAAAAATAACATTCGCTCTTGTGCTAAAAAATATTTTATCAATGAGAGAGACGAGGTCAATCTATGCACTTTAACAGCTCAGAAATATTTGTCATATTTTGAAATATGCAGACAACATTAACCTGTAATAGGTGCTTTGACAATATTATCCGTAGTAAGTACAGGGGCCTCACCAGAGGATTGACGTTTGGTGGAATAATTGGCTTGCCCGCGCCCAGCACGATGCTCGGCGAATGTTCGTTGGGCCGCGGCTCCGGTGGACCCGTACTCTGACGTCTTTTGTTCGCAAGTCGGTCGACGAAGATATTGTAGTGCGATTCCTCTGAGCTCTATAAAAGCACGATCACTTAGTAGTATACAAGTTTTTTTAATACCGCATTGGTAGCAAACTAGCACGCGGTTCGCTTGATGTAAGCGGTAATCTTGAACGCTTGAAGCGCAAGACCCTGCAGGAATAAAATTTTCCTTCCCTCCTTCAAGTATACTTTGTGTACTCTTAGGACTTTCCCTCAAAAGGGAGTTCATTCCACAGACTGGTTGTTCGCGTAAGGAAACTTCTTGTACAGCATATAAGCAAAATATATTATAGATGAAAATTTATTCATGAAAATCAAAAGTATAAAAAAATTGGCTTGAGTCTGTGGCATTTGAATTATTTGCTTTTAAACAGCTCTATGATTTATGGGACCAAGATATAAATGTGATAATTATGTACTTGAAATTCATCTAGATCCTTTTCAGTTGCTTCTATATCCTTTTGGTTTCTTTGCAACTGTTCCAGCAAACTTGTCTTCTGTAGCCGCAAGAAAGGCACACTAAGGAATTTGTGCAACAACCGCAGACCAAACCCATTTCTCATTGAAGATTCTGCATAACGGGTTGGAGCTGGCCTGATAACACCATTATTTACATTTAACTGTGCAACTATAAGAGTAAATTTGTTATTGATCAGATACAAAATAGTTTTGGTTATATATTCATATTATGAAGATATACTTATGTCTATATATATATACAAATATATGTCTGGCGGAAAGGGGGTGTGTGGATACTACCCATACACCTCTGCCTACCTCTTCACTTGTGGAAAGGCGTAAGGATATATATTTTTTATATATCCTTACGCCGGTGTGTGGGTACTAACCTACATATCTATATATATATATATATATAGATATGTAGGTTATATATATATATATATAGATATGTAGGTTAGTACCCACACACCAACATGACAGATGGCGACTCCATCGCCTTTTGCTTTTTGCAAGTATACATAGTCATACTTGAGAAAGCATACTTTGAATTTCTTTTCAAGGATATGTAGGTTGCCTCTTGAAGTTTTCCTTCACCATAGAGTTCGTGGTGTGACTAATCACTGTACTTATGTTCAGGAAAACAAATTGTTCATATATTAATTCAATAGCATACTAAGATACAATTAAGTAAAACAGAATTGCTAAAATTTATTTTTCATGCATGAATATAAATACCTTAATTTAAATTACCTAGTTAGTTTGGCTTGGTGTAGTGCTTGATCAATATGATGAGAATGTACTTGGCGATGGTGTTGCATATCACAATGGTTCCCGAGGACAATGACTGGCAGATCTGCAGGCACTTGTGATAACTCCTTCACAACATATTCAAATGTCCTGGTGGGTTTACACATTAAATTTGTACAATATTTATTTCAGTTTCACCTCAGGGTTACCATGAAGCTGCAATTATATCTGACATAAATATATCATTGCAAGCATACTATTTTTTTTTAGTATTTACTCAACATAGTCTATGGGCACTTACTAGTTGCAAGGCCAAGGATTGTACAATATATGTATTTCATGTATTTGCCATGTATGATTTTCAATTATTTTCAATTATTAGGCAATTTATACATAGATGTTATATACATCATGTCATGCATGACATTATTTTTTTATCCTTGAAGACTAGGTAAATAATTTAGATTCATGATAATTATACATAATGTACATACCATGGCTTAGTAATGTCAAACATCAATATTACTCCACTAGCATTTTTGTACACATCAAGGAAGGTTGCATCAAGCACTGGTGTCTCAAAGCCATCCTCTGAAGGAGCATTTGTCTGGTTCTCCAGCTTTAGCCCAACTGGTAGTTTTTTCTTAGTTTTTCCTTTATCCACAACCTCCCATACTTCTACCTACAGTGAAGTTTTTACCAACAGTACAAATTCTATTAGTTAATACATTGGTATAAGTATAAGCCAAGGGCTTACATTTCCACATGGAAGCAACATATTTGTAAGACAAACATACTGATGTAACATTATAAGTACATATACTGAATCAAATTAATTCTAATTCCTCCTATTTTCTACATTCAGTATATTTTTCTCTGAATACTTAATTGCCAATGGGTTTCAAATCAATATTTATATTATGTTTCACTTACTTTCACTATGTAATCTGTATTTTTATAAGTCCAATGTATGGGAGCTACTTGGATTTGATCAGTAGGTATGTAATCCTCAATAAATGGTCCACCTTGGAGGCGTTGAAGAAGACATGATTTGCCAACATTTCTATCACCCTTGATCAATATTTTCACTAAAAAACAATGTTTAGGTATAATATAAAAAAACGAGTCTTGAAATATATGTATAGTGTGTCAAGTAAATAAACTTACTGTTAAAATGAACTCCTCTAGAAAATTTCTTCTGTAATGAAGAAGACATCGGTAATGGAGCGGGGCATCTTTCATCACCACTCCTAGTCAACTTTTTCAATGCAGAAAACATTTTAAAACACTCCAATTCAGCAAATACAAAAAACAAACTGTTTGTTACAATTGACCACGAATCAATCACATAGCTATGATAGCTACATTAAAAATCATAATACTTCAAGACTTCAAGTTCAATATTCAAATGAGTTTTTATTTGACAGCCCAACAATGTTGCCAGATTAGATAAATTTGAAAACTAATCCTGCAGCGGCATTGATGTAAAAAAGAATAGATACGTCTTACCGCGCTCGGCTTGGCTAACTCAACACAAGCTAATTGGCTTGAGTCAACTCAGTCGCAGCTTGACTGGCAACGACGTAGCATTTATTCAGCATTTAGGAAAAATGCCTTCTTAGGTGCTTAGAAACTGCAGAACATATACTGGACGAGTGTAAAAAAACAAGAAGGATGTGTCTTTTCATTTGTAAGTAATGTATATTTGTTTACGTAATGTATATTTGTAAATACGAAAATTTAACATTAAATTTTAATCTGAATGAACTCCTGCGACGATACCACTGCGCCACTCGTGCGAACGAGACAAGTAGCGCGTTACGTTTAAGAGCGAAAGAGAGAACGTTTAGAGCTCGACATATTGGCACGTGGCTGTGCTGTTATCCCTTTCTGACAACTAGGATTCATATACTTCGTGTTCTTTTAATCTCATTAGTGTGCTTAATGCCGTTGTGTGAGTTGTGTATTGTAGCTATATGCAGGTATAGCATAAAATTTGCCATGTTTATACTTCATATTCAAGGAGTATAACGTCTCTATAGATAAAACCTCATTGTGCAGCGGTAACTTTTTGCCACATTGTTAAAGTAAAGTAAAGTATACATTACGTTATTGTAACTTTCTTATTAGATATTGCATTTAAATACTTGTTTCACTACTACTTTTTCCATGTTAAAGGACTTTCTGGAGTCAATTTTCAGAGATTAAAGTTTTGAGATCAAAGATGAGATGAAAATTAAGTAACAAAAGCAAAATATTTGGCATAAGTATAAAATCTTTATGCAAGAGGTATAAAAATTATAGACCTGCAGCCTGCATATTGCCCATTAAAGTATTAAGCAGAAATAATACGAAATTTTTGTCTCAAGAACCTTCAACTTTGGGCAAACTAAAGACTACAACATTATATTGGGCAAAGGCCAACTTATCTTGATATCATGCCATCATTCAGTAACCTGATTTTGACCTAGACCACCCAAATACATGATAATTGCTTCGTCTTATTCAAAACAGAACAGAAACAACCTATATCTCACATAATAATTATATAAAAAAAAATCTTTCAATCTATTTTATCCAGTCTGAAATAGCTGGATTGTTCACAATCCTGATATACTCTAACACGGAGAGAGGTATTTTTCCACATAATGCATATTCAAATGATATTTTCTTAAACTATTTTGCTAAAAAAATAAAGAAAAGTAATTAATAAATAATATTTATTTACAATATCCTACAACTATGCTAGTTATGTGTTGCATTAAATCTGAGACAAAACTTTACATTTTAATAACATCTTATTTTATGATATTACAGATTCAACTAAAGTATGTAACTAACAAAACACATGGAATACCAGTAAAGGGATCAATTTATATATTGTTTTCTTAGCATTTTCTTGCATGTTTCATTTAAGTAATATTCTTTTAGTAAATCAATCCCACTTTGATTTCTTCTTTTCAAATATCTCTTTGCCGTCCTTGTCTACTGCTGCATAATATCCCATAGATTCATATTTTGTTCTCATGTAAGCAATGTATCCTAAGGCAACACCAAAACATGTGAGACCCACACTCATAATTACAATATTCTGAAATATAAAGATAAAAAGTTAATAATATATATTACACAATACCCACTTTCATTCATTCACACCCAAATAGTTGAAACTATGATATGGAGCCTAATTCAAAGTTACAAACAAACAGCAATGAATGTGATTGTAAAGATGAAGAAAGGCATGTTACATTGGTTTGGTCATATAGAAAGGATGAGTGAAGAAAGATTGACGAAACAGATATACAAAGCAAGCAGAGCTGTGGTGGCCGAGTGGTTCGAGCAGTTGCTTGCGACACAAAGATCGCAAGTTCGAATCCCGACTGTACCAATGAGTTTTTCTCATCTTAAGTACATTGATTAGTCACACTACGAGCTTTACGGTGAAGGAAAACATACGGCCCGCCGTGTGGTAAGTCTTCAGACAATGTAGGTACGGTAAGTACGTTACATACTTTATATTATAACAATAAGAATTCGGGTATATTAATCTATAAGTTGTTAGTCATACAACTGTTGTTTGTTAATATTGTTGACTATTATTATTGTAAGTAAAATATACGTACTGGCTTAGCGTATAATTCGAAATTGATTACTCTAAATGCTGTACTAGATCTCATTGACCGGAGACCATCACCTGGTTTGTCATTACTGGTATTATTAGTAGACATAATATTTTCGAAAAAAATATTTTTTATGCACCATAAAAGTCGAAATGTGGTTCTGAAATTTGTTAAAACAGAGGCTAAAGATAACCTTTACCTAGGTGTACTTTAAAAATGAATATTGACTGATTGATTTGATTGATTGTATAAGATACTTTTGACATTTCACATTAGTCAATCGACATCTTCTTAATAATATAGTAATGATGACATGAAAACTAGTATTTAAGTTGCATATATTTTGAAATTATAAATATGTCGAGGTTTCAGATATATATTTTGTTTAAAATCTCTCTTTGTCATTTCCTTGATTTAAATTATATATCCAATAAATTTATATACAATAATGTTATACACAATTACGTCCTTTATTTTCTTAAATTCAATGCATATAATTATTCCTCATCACAATAATTTTCATTTACATGAAAACAATATAAATGAAAATAAACAGTATTGAGATCGTTAAATCCAATATAATTCTACGAAACCCCATGGTACTCCCACGAGGCATGAGTATAGTACAGAGGTTATATATGCATCTTCAAACGCTGGCATGCATTCTGCAAATATTGTATTTTTTGCTGTTATTATACTATCGTATCCACTTGCTACACTTGCTTTTGGTACCCGTAATGAAAGTTATTCTCATAATTTTTTCTAATAAAATAAAAACAAGAACCCATCGAAACACGATCGACGCATTCTCGCTAAAGCGTAAATTATGTACTAGGTTCTTGACCCAACTATTTAACGAGAGCTTTTTCGTTTGTTAGTCCTTTTCACTAAATCACGCTAGTTGTAACAATTAGCGGATTTCGGCACAAAGAGTCCTTGTAGTTCGGTATAAACAAATATTTTCCAATTTTAGTACTTAGTTTAGTAGTTAATTTTCTAGTATATAAATACATGTTGTAAATAAATCCTTGGGACCCTTGTGGGAAGGCGTGAGGATATATATATATCTACTAAAGGCATCTGTGCGCGTATAACATAGATGCTAGCGGCAGATATAATTCGTATCTTTTATCTATCTATATATCTATTATATTCGTATTCTTGTTATAAAAACCTCTCCTTTCTTTTATTGATATTAACCAAGGACAATGAAAACTGTACTCTATGTTGACTTGACGCTAACTTTGAACTCTGGATTTTATATGTTGTCTATTACTTCTGCTAAATTGTCAAAAAACATATTATTTCTTGGATATTTTCATGAAATGTTATTAGTATTTGCATAATTTCTAAATAAAATTTCAATGATTATTGGTGCTTAATAGAACCTCATTCAGTTTTTCATGGAAATGGATTCGGACTCTCCTCTGCACGGTGAGATGCCTGATGGCGCGGAAGTGTCTCCGTTAGCCGAAAACCAACCCGAAGATGTAGATGGAGAAATTTCAGAAAACAATGTGTCGAGTCTGGATGCCGCTGCAGTGGAAGAATCAGGTTGAAATCAAATTAAATATCATCATTTGGTCTAGCTTCTTCACCACTTTAACGGCTTTACTTTGTGTTTATAAATATTTGGTAGCCGCTTAAATTTCTTATTTACATTTTAAGTCTCTTCCCCTTTCATTAGGTATATAACATGTGAGTGTTCTGTATTTTTGTATAACAACAATAGATAATGTTGAAATGTATGTAGCAACAAATGGGGAGCCAATAAGCAGTAGTGATGCTTTGGATGTAGAGCCTGATGCACTCCCAGCCGAAGAGCAGCCTGGTCCTGATCAAGGTGATGTTAACATTATTTGCTTTGAGCATAATTTCCAAATACTTTTTATATGAAATTATACTAATAAATATTTTTATTTCACCATAAGTATTGTTTGCGTAGAACTAGTTGGAACTAGGTGTAGATTGACATGAGATGTGTAGATCAATAGCATGATGAGTCTGCCAATAAATAGACAAGTTAAATAATGTGATATTCAACTTAAATATGTTATTCCAAAAACAGAAAGCTGATGTTTAATATTTTGGAATTTAATACAAACTCAAATTCAGAAAGTCTAGAATGCCTAGTGATTTAGAGGATATGTCAGAATAATCTTAATATATATAAATTATGTGTCATGGTGTCTGTCTGGGATGAGCTCATAAACTACTTAACCACCACTTTTGATCCAAATTAAAAGATAGGATACCTTACATCACAATTGGATTCCCAATATACCCGATAGATGGCTCTACGATCATGTTTTAGGAAGCTTAACTGTTTCACCCGGGCGAAGCTGGGCGGGACAGCTAGTTTCATATAATTTGTATATTTGTAATAATATATAATAATATAATAATAATATATCCTCACGCCTTCCCACAAGGGTCCCTGAAGGGGTAGGCAGAGGTGTATAGGTAATACCCACACACCCACTTTCCGCCAGAGGTATATTAGGTGCTAATGTATATTTGTGTTTTCTAAATGTTCTACTGTTTTCTAAGTATTCACTTCTATTGATCACTTATCATCTGATGACATCTGTTTTCTATTGTATTTGGTGAGATATCCTGTGATAGATAATTATCACTGCATTTATAGCATTACATTCCGGGTATATCTATGTGTGGAGCTTAGTAGTCCTAGAACAAAGTCTAATATTACAAAATGAATGTTGAACTAAAAAGATAACATATCATCATGCTGTGTTCCTCACGGGGTAGGCAGAGGGTGGGTTGGTGTGGAGTGAACAAGATAAAATACATAACATAAAAAATTTTAAATGTTTAATAAAAGCATCCTTCTTCTGAACTCAGAAATATACTTTCTGGTTCAGAAACTTTATTTACGAAAATCCAGAAACTTGAAAGGTACCTGTTTTGTTAACTATTGGTGTGCTGAACAGAATTGTGTGCTAGCTTTTGTTATAAACATTGACTATATGCAATTGGTCAGGACTGTTTCTCATGCACAACATTAATAGGTCTTTGAGTAACTAGTAACTAGATAATTAATTTTATAGTGAATGCTGAGGCTGAGGAAGAAATGGATATAGATGACTCAGCAGCAGATGCTGAGCCAGAAGGTGAGGCTGAAGCAGAGGCAGAAGCAGAAGTAGATGCTGAGGCAGCTGCAGAGGCAGACGCAGAGGCTGACCCTGATGCAGAGGCAGACGTAGACGCAGAGGCAGAGGCAGCTGCTCAGGCAGAGACAGAAGAGTCTGCTTACATTGGTGATAATTGTTTGTCTACACCTGTAAGTTGAAACTGAATTTATATTACTTGGTTTTACCTCATAACACATTTAGATATAGCTTAAGAATGAATGATTGTTAGCTAAGTAATAAAACAGACAAAACAGATATAGAGGCAGAGGAAGACCATGTTCCAATTACCTAGATTAAATTCCCACTCAAGGACAGGAACATCAAGAATACTCTAAACTGACGAGCATGTATGAATGTGTTGGTTGTCATTATTTCTCTGCCTGCCTTTGGAAGCTCTTATCGGCAGGCATGAAGATAATAATGTAACTAATATTGGGCATATTTCATGGCAAACAATTGCACAAATATATATATGTCACAAAAACAGGCAGAGACAGAAGAAAATTCTCCTCAGGAGAGCCAGATAGACCAGATCAAAGAGGAGCTAGACGAAGCCGAGGAGGCTGGTGCCGAGGAATCTCCTGACCAGTCAATAAGTTCGGCTATGCCTACAGACAGTGGTGTTGGCGAAGGTGATGAACCAAAATGGAAGGAAGAAATTCAAGATGGTAAATTTTTTGGTTTTTAATATCTCACCTTAAACTTAATACAGCAAATATCAATTTCATGCGAACTCTGACGAAATTATAAGATTTTCTTTAAGTGCTATGTTTTAAACATATGAGTGAATCATTAGATCAATTAATTAACATATTGATTGGTTAACAGACGAATCAAGTACAATGGATGAAGACATGGGCGGTGGTGAAGGCGTTGCTAGCAGTGATGATGTCAACGACATTAGCAGTGCTGCCCAAGAGGCTCTCAGCAGTGCGGCTCAGGAGGCTTTGAGCACTGCTATTAGGTTTACTATTTTCTTTACCCGATATTCGTTTTGTTTGTGTTGTATATATGAGTCACTGCTGTATACAACTTTTTTATTCTAGTTCCAGTACAGCCGAAAGTGGTGCGGATATATCTAGCAGTGGTCAGTCCGAAACGGCCCTGATATCTTCCACTGCGAACGGACCGGCAGTAGTGCACTCTTTCTCGCTCGCACCACAACTACCACAATCTAACGTGTGAGCATTTACTATTTGTATAACAAAATCGAGGGTGCATTTAATGTATTGGTACATTAGCTAATAAGGCTCCTTGTTGCGTAGGTTTGGCGACGCGGACACCTCCGAAATGGAGGGTGCGGCCGACACGATGCCCATCGTCAGCGAGTCTATGCCGATCCTCACTATGTCTGCCAACAGCTCGGCAATGCTCTCGCCTACATTCACACAAGGTACATTGACTCTTTTATGAGTAATATTAGCCAATCTCATCCAATTCATTTTGTACTTTTTGCGTGAAAAAGGAACTAACAATCTCACAAGCTTTTAACATCTAGATCATCCACTCATCTAGCAGCTGATATAAAGTTCGCGCGAGGTGGCATGTTTTTCATAATGGTATTGTTTCTAGGCGAGGAGAGTAGCGGCGGCGGCGTGTCGTCGTCGGTGGCTGGAGTGGGCTTAGTGGGCGCCGCCGCGGCGGGGGCGGAGGCCGAGGGCGCCGTGAGCAGCTCGGGCGCGGCCAAGGCTCCGCTGCCGCCCACCGACGCAGCGCACGCGCTCGCCACGTTGGCCAGCGCCGCCCTGCACCACCAACACGACCAGGTCCAGTACATTCCTATGACAATTGCTGTACTCCAATGGACCCCCGGTCATCCGTTTTATAGGATTTTGAAGGGCAAGGTTTAGTTTGTCGGATTGTACTATACAGTAGACCTATATACTATATCCTATATTGTACCTATAGTCTATTATGTATGTAGTAATTTTGTAAATATCTTCACGCCGTCTAACAAGGTAGACGTGCATATTTAGTGTCTATACACCCTCTTTTCGCCGGAGATATATTTTAGGTTTCGACGTGACAGATGGCGAGTCCATCGCCGTTACTCAATTCAGCGAATTCAGCAGCACTACAAAAATGTGTCGCAAACATTAAAGCAGAATCGCTTATTAATATAAAATATTCTACTCACAGGCTGAACCCGAGGAACCGAAACTGAACGACGAAGATGTTTGGTATACAGTCGGCATAGTAAAGGGGACTTCTTTTACGGTAACTATAGCTTTATATCATTTTATTACAATTTATAAGATTCCCTTCCAGCTTGTCAGAATGTAACAATGAGGAAATACACATATACATTTATACATATTGTATTTACAATTATTGTTATCGTATGTTATGTAGTATTATGGATTATTGTTTTTAAAAATACGGTCTCAGTCTTCTCTGCCTGGATTTGGCGCAGTACTTTCAGCTATGTGTTGGCCAGGTGACCCTAACTTATCTTTTTTGGACCTCCAGTGCCATATATTTATTTGTTAATTAATTGGCATGCATATAGTAAGTATAATTTGACAGCTTAAAAAATATCTTGCTTTGGCGGGGCTATATATAAATGTAACGCACCTTTGTTTATTAACTATTTTCCTATACCACAACCTACGCATTTTACCGTGGCGTGATTTAGTGAAATATTTGAAAATGTTCTTAAAAAAATCACATTTATAGTTTAAGTAGGATGAATATGGTATGTACAGGTCCAGAACTACTTATCGGACCCTTACGTAGATCTGTCAAGCCTGTCCCTGGATAACCTTCCCGACCTGAGCGGTATGCCCACCACGCCGCTCGAACATGGGACCGCCTACAAGTTCAGGATCGCCGCCTTCAACTCTTGTGGCCGAGGCGAATTTAGTGAAGTTAGTATACGCTTTATTTATCTAATGCTCTGGCACAATATCTTTAATACTGTATGAATTTATGATCTAAAGTTTTTTGATTGTCATTAAAATAGATTTTCGGGTAATTTTGATGAAGCGAGAGTGGTGGTCTATAATGCGTGCCTACGTTTAAGCCCAGCTGGTATACTAATGAATTAACATTGTATATTTGTCAGGCATTAATTAATGAACATGAAAGTCTATACTTTTTAATTTCAATGGATTGACTTTGATTAAAAGGCTTACTAAAGTTATATGTAATTGTACATAAAATCAACACAATTCACGATTACCGACGCCACTCTGATTTGAATAACAATATATTAAGGTATTTAAGAGCCGTGTAAGGAACGTAGCCGTACGTTATTTTAGAAAACAATTACCGACATCTATCGTTAGGTACGATGGTAAAATATATGTTTATGTTAAAATTTACCAAATTAGGTACTAAATGAAATAAAACCTGTGCAGGAATCCGCATTCAAAACGTGCCTACCTGGCTTCCCCGGCGCACCGTCAGCGATCAAGATATCAAAATCGGTGGAGGGCGCCCATCTGTCGTGGGAGCCTCCCCAGGTGGCCGCCGAAGGAATATTTGAGTACTCAGTATACCTTGCGGTGCGCTCAAATTCGCAGCCAAAGGTATGTATGTCTATGATATATCAGCTAAATACATCACTGGTAGAATTGATCTTACCATTTTTAATCTGCATTACACTTTAACATTATTTTTATCCCCTAAGTGATTGAATATCGTCGTCTTTGTTTATTCCTGATGTTAAAACTATTGCCTTGCAAAAATTCGTCGAAATCGAGTATCTAAGGCTTAGACTTGAAATCGTAACGGACAGGAACGGACACATTCAGGCATTGAGACTCATAATAACAAGTCTGCTGCTGCATCCATTCAATCAATTTAAATCAGATTCGATTTGAACAATAAATGGAATAAAACACAATTCCTTGTATTTTATTATAATATTATATTAAATTTTATTTCTGTAGTTTTATTTAGTAGATTATATTTCGAAATTATAATAATAAATCGATCTCTTCGTCCAATTTCATCCAATTACGTATATTTTTTTCCATGTAAGAGGAACAAGCAAACATGCTCAATAGCATTTTGAACATTTTGCCATTTGCGTTTTATGTACTGTATTATGTACATGAAAATCGATCGTTTTAGTGTTCTTTTTTATGTGGTTATCGAAATAATGTACTAGTCGACGATCTGTACCCGGCCCCGGGAGGGTGAGGGGGTGAAATGACCCCAAACACCCTAATGCCCTTGTTCGTGCAGGAGGCAGCCAAGTCGCAGCTGGCGTTCGTGCGCGTGTACTGCGGCAAGAGCAACACGTGCGTGGTGGCGCAGTCGTCCCTGAGCGCGGCGCACGTGGACTCCTCCACCAAGCCCGCCATCATCTTCCGCATCGCCGCGCGCAACGAGAAGGGCTACGGGCCTGCCACGCAAGTCAGGTGGCTGCAAGGTACTGTGTGCTCTACATTCTATTCACACATAGGTACATACATATCATCACGACGAGTCTATCACGTCGTAGGCATAGGAGTAAAGCGCCCAGTTCGCTCTAGTCTTATAAATCTAAAAAAAATACATACAAAATTCTAAAACATAGTCCAACGTCATATTTATGCCTTCTCCCCTGAGGGTCCCCCTTAGAAGGGGTAGGATATGTAACAAGAGATATATTTAGATGCCATCGAGACTGATCCTGAGACTCTGTCAAGCACGACAATGCTTGTTATTGCTATGCTATTACCACCGTTTTCAAGAAAAATATGTACGAAAGGAACACTGTTACTCGATCACTTGTGGGGAAGCTCACACTGGATGTTTGGCATGTTTCTAGCCTATCATTGGTGTTAATTGCGGCTAGTTCGATTCCTTTTCGCAAAAAATACTTATTTGTTGTATCAGTGATGTCTATTTCCC